>JAJOOE010001543.1:0-25741 GCA_036250405.1 Solanum raphanifolium
AATAAAAATACTATTAGCTTATATAAAATTATGTTCTGAAGTATTTCATAATTTACTAGTATTGAAATTATTTGTTTCGTGCATGATTTTTCTCATCACTGCAATAGTTTTTCAACCATTTTTCCCATTCTACTTGATTTTTCAGCAACCCAATTACCTACACATTAAAAAATAAAGAAACTCTTGGAAGGATGATGTGACTAATAGATCTGATTAATCGAATGATGACATGATTGAACAAAAAGGGATTGATATTCAAAAGTTTTCACAATATGAATCTAAGACTATTGTTTATCAGCTGAAATAGAATTATGAATCTAAATTACCTACATTCAGACTACATTAGAAAGGAGGACATGAATATCATAGTTGTACAATCAAATTTGTAGTGCCTTTAATCCCTGCTAAATGATTATTGAAGTTTTTTCCATTTTTATCATACCAGCGAAACACTTCATCCACTAAAATTTCAGGGTAATTTTATCGAACAATGGATATTGAATTGCAATCTAATTCTATTTTTTTAATCTCTAGATTGTTCTGCAAATGGAATATTAAAGTGTAAGTTATATCGAATATTCAGTAAACAATAGACAATTTCAAATCTTTGTTTCATAAGGTATAATCAACTTCGCAAATATCGATCGAAACTTGAACACTTGTATAGGTATGCAATTTCAGAAAGCACAACAATTGAAATAGGCAGTCTGTATTGGTATCAGATATATTCTCACGTTCTGATCTTTCCTTTTTTTTACCCATTTCTTGGGTAAAGTGTCCCAACTATATTTGATAATGAATTGGTTATCCATAAACATAAAGAAATTGTACTTCTAATTCCTCTTCTTGCTCTTCTAATACAGAAAGACTTATCAAAAATCCCTGGTTGGGTTAGTCCGACCAAGAAAGGCATATGACTTTTGGACATTGCTTGGGTTGAGCTAGGCTACATAGTGAGTACAAGCAACCTCACTACACAATTTATATATATATGGAGCACGGGACCTGGTGACTGCTGCGACTGTTGTCTGTAGGGTATCTAACACCCCACAAGTTGACTAGTGCTGAGCTAGGAGAGTTTCCTTTGGATCGTTACAACACTCATTAAACAGTTCAAGTAGAAGTAAATAGGTAAGAAGTAGTAAGCCTTATATTAATCTATCTCCATAAGAGACAATATGAGCAAAAGGCAGAAACCCTAAATCCCGCAAAAAAGAATTCACTCCAAGGGGAGTGAGGTTGGTATTCAAAAGGCAAAGCCGTGGGTTCTTCCCTTCACACCACGTCGAATCCCTCTTTACTTAAATATTTTCTTTGATCACTCTGAACTTACACTCTTTTGTATCTTGAGACTTTTGACATATGTTGATACTCCATATATTTGGGACCTTCCATAAGTAACAATTTTTCATTTGTAGAATATTTTTATTCCATAGGATCGTAGTAAAAGTTATTTCTATCATTCTTATACCTTGATTTGGGTAAATCTTTTTTTCCCATATCCTCTGTCATAGTAACTTATTTGTTTAGATATTCACTAAATCCTTCTTCATCAAATAAACTTTGATTTGGGCAAGTCTTTTTCATCCATATCTTTACTCGGAATATCAACATTTTCACATTTCTTTAGATCTTCACCTAATTCTTCATAGACATATAAACTTCTACAAAAAATAAATTCACCACAAGTAAATAATATTTTATTCAACTGTGGTGATTTGTAATTATTAAAATTAACAGGTGAAATATTGGACGTAACACTCTCTACCTTATTGGTGATGGAAAATCATTGAATAAAAGACTTCCATTTTTAATAGAAGGCTGAATAAGAAGGATTTGAACTTCCTTGAATTAATAAACCACCCTGAATGTATGTTCCTTGGGTTCAATTTTTCTAATGTATTTTCTAGTAAGAGAAAAAAAGGAAAATATATCTCCAATCAACATAATTTAAATGAAATGGTAACTATAATGAATTTTTCTAAAAGCATAACATTATTTATAGATTTTTATTTCTATGTTTATATTTATGTATATAATTTGTCACTTTGTTTGTTGCTAGGATTGTGCACTCACCTCCAAAAGCAAGCATAATAGTCAAAACTCAAATAATGACAGAAGTATCATAATATGTTGATCGAGAGCAACAATAGTATTCAAGAGGTAGGAAATAAAAATACTATTAGCTTATATAAAATTATGTTCTGAAGTATTTCATAATTTACTAGTATTGAAATTATTTGTTTCGTGCATGATTTTTCTCATCACTGCAATAGTTTTTCAACCATTTTTCCCATTCTACTTGATTTTTCAGCAACCCAATTACCTACACATTAAAAAATAAAGAAATTCTTGGAAGGATGATGTGACTAATAGATCTGATTAATCGAATGATGACATGATTGAACAAAAAGGGATTGATATTCAAAAGTTTTCACAATATGAATCTAAGACTATTGTTTATCAGCTGAAATAGAATTATGAATCTAAATTACCTGCATTCAGACTACATTAGAAAGGAGGACATGAATATCATAGTTGTACAATCAAATTTGTAGTGCCTTTAATCCTTGCTAAATGATTATTGACGTTTTTTCCATTTTTATCATACCAGCGAAACACTTCATCCCCTAAAATTTCAGGGTAATTTTATCGAACAATGGATATTGAATTGCAATCTAATTCTATTTTTTTAATCTCTAGATTGTTTTGCAAATGGAATTCCCAGTCCTTGCCTTGGATTCATTCCTAAAAGGATCAGTGTTCTAAGTTCTAGTAGTCCATTACACCTTTTTAATCCTATAACCGAAGACCAAAAACAAATCCATTCTCAATAGTATTATCATGGATTTGGTCCAACTGTTATTCTTGAATTTGATCCTCATGGTAATATTGTCTCTACAATACCTTATTTTGGTTAGGATATAATCTTATTTGAGATTTACACATCTCAATCAAAATCTTAAGATATGCTCTTCTTTAGGTTATCTTGAGTTAAAGATATATTTTTTATTGGTAAAATTTTATATGAAGGTAATGTCTTACTAGAGTATAACATTAAACCATGTACTTGCATTCAATGTGAAAAATGAGATCACAACAGTTTTACATATGTCTATTAAACTCGGATTTATGGTGCCTTAACTCAGATAGAAGATTATTTATTCTTTCAAACTTCTTATAATGACTCTAGGCATGTTTTTTTATATTAAATATCTATGGAGGAAAGGACATATGTGTGAAGTGTAGTGGATGCAAATCTTTTACATAAGAAGTCTTGTCAAGATAGCATTTGAGAAAATTTCATTTATTAACTATGGTGTTGTATCATGTAGCGTACTACCTTGTATTAACAATGCTAACGACTATTTGGTGATATACTGAAAGGATATATCATTATCACTTGAGAGAGAAGAAGACTGAGACTCTCATGAGTCAAGGACAACTAAATACATAGAGCAGACTCATACCCTACATAAACAACCTCATTATGTAACATGAGCTGAAAAATTTGTGCCCTTGATGGCATTTTCTATTGTTGTCGAATAGAGAACTTTTCTCGTGTTCTATGTTGAAGCATATATTATATCCTTTTATTTAGAAATTTTATATTTTATGCTTCACCATCACCTAGGATTTCTAATGAAAGGAGAAAGCGTATGCTTTTACAAAGAACAAACAAAAAGTTTTCTAATTGACAACAATCGAAAAATATCACAAAGGGCACTAATTCTTCAACTCATATAACATACTGAGACTGTTTTTGAAGCGTTTGAATCTTCTCCGAGGATTTCATTGTCCTATACTCATGAGAGTCTCAACCTTATGATCTCTAAAGTGATAAGGACATATTCTTTAGTCATGTCGATAACCATAATGTCTTTGGAGACTTAATACAAGGTAGTACGCTACACGACACAATACCACTATTAATGAAGAAATTTTTCTCAAGATTTTTTTGTGTCCAAGATTACGTACACACTACACTTCATGCACATGCCCATTCTTTCATATATATATATATATCATATATCATATCATATAAATAAAAGAAAATCCTAGGCTCGCCTACGTGGCGCCACTACAAACCAGGATTCTCATTTAATTTATTTAATTCCAAAACAAGCGCTCCCCTTTCATGAAAAGTTGTGACTTTTATGAAAAGTTTCAACTTTAATGAAGAGTTGTAGCTTTTATGAAAACTTGTGACTTTATGAAAAGTTGCGACTTTAGTGAAGAGTTGTGACTTTAATGAAAATTTGTGACTTTTCTGAAAGGTTGTGACCTTTCCAAAGGGTTGCAACATTTCCAAATAGTTGTGACATTTCCTATAATGCACAATAAACATTTGTTCACACTACCTTTGTTGTCTATAAATAGATAGATTTTCTCTTTTTAAAACAAAGAAAATTTAGAACTTCTTCTTCTACACAATTAAATATTTGTGTACTTTGCTCCTGTTGACAAACAACAAAAATTCTGAATTTCTTCTTCTTCTTCTTCTGTACAATTAAATATCTGTGTACTCTGCTTATGTTGAGTGGCTCACTGGCACCATTGCTTATGTTACAGATCCTGGTATGTATTTTTATAGTCATTAATTTAGGCTTATATCATTAAGGATAAATTATAAGATGCTATAATTTTAATTTTCTTTACATTATTAATGTTTGTTACAACTAATCTTGTATGTAAGATAATATCGTATTTTAGTTTTAATGACTGATAGAATTTAAGTATTATTTTATAAATTTTGTAAACCTACATTCCCGCGCGAGGCGTGGGTAATTTTACTAGTGTATATATATATATATCCCCAAAGTCATTATAAATAGTTACATAGCTTCACTCATATTCTATTGTGATCTCATTTTTCACATTAAAAGTTGGTACATCATTTGATGTTGTACTCCAGTAAGTCATCCCCCTCATATAATATCTCCCACCAATAAGAAATGTATCTTCTACTCAAGACAATTTTAGGAAGAGAACCTCCCAGAATTAGACTGATATGAGTAAATCTCAAATAAGTGAATTGGATAATTAGAAGGAGGGATTGTAGTGACAATGTGATAATATGATTCAATATTATCCTAACGATCAAATGCAAGAACAAAACCTGGAACAAATCCATGATAATGCTGATGAGGATGAATAAGTTTCCAATCTTCGATTACATGATTACAATCATACTTATTATCGTACTCGTGACAAAGGAATAACCCCCTGACATAACTTAGAACTTTGGGACTTTCAAGAAAGATATAAAGGAAATGACATGAGACTCTATTAGCAGAACGATCATGAGACAAAAGAAAATAGGATTAGATTGAAAATCCTCATTTTATATTTGATAAAAATAGAGTGAAAATTTATTACATGTAGTTCTTAGGTAGTATGATAATAATGGACAAACTATGTAATGATTCCCTTCTTTGGAGATTGCCCGAAACATCATTAATGATTTAGCAGGGAAGAAAGACACTACATGTTTCTTGACTCATCTTTGATTTCATGTCTTTTTTTCAAATGTAGTATGCAGGTAATTTAGATTCTTCTTTCCATTTCTGTTGATAAGCAACAATTTTAAAAGCGTCCTGTAAAAACTTGTGAATTCCACTGTTTTGTTGTTCAGTCATATCATTATCCAATTCATCAGAGCTATCAATCATATTGTACTTCTAGAATTTCATTTATTTTTTTCTAATTCACAAGAAATTTAGTTGATAAAAATACGACGAAATTCAGGAAATGGTTGCAAAACCCTAACGGCAAATAGAAAATTGTGCGCGTTTCAAGTCAGTCTAATACTACTTTCCTTGTAAACTATTTACCTTAGAAAATGAAATTATTTTCCAATATTCAATAGTTCTAATGAACCCAGTGGAGAAAAATAGTCATCCTTTAGTGCGTATTTACAGTTATATTGTCTATATATTAAGTAATGAAATACCTCTGAGCATGCGTTTAAGAAAGTTAAGAGTTTCCATTCCAACTACATATATTTTTGTATGTGTTTGAGTCTTGAGTGTTGTTTAGCATTTGGTTGTCATTGCAAAATCTTAGAGACAAATAAGCTAAATTTGAGTGTATTAGTAATCAATCACATTCAAGCTAAGTTTGAGTTCTAATTGAAACTATAGTAGTAATTTATAAAACTAAATGGCATTTAAATTTCAATTAATTATTTCATTGGAGAAAAGTTAGAAATCCTAACTAGGGACAAAATCTATTTTTCACTATTAATACAGAGGTTCTCTTCATTGTAAATCAATCATTCAAGACAAATAAAATTACTTCTCTCTTTTATCCCTACTTTATTCTTCTTCGGTATTTTCCATCATGTTGTAGTAATTTTATTTGGTGGGTGCTTTCCTTTTTGGTAAGATTTTAAACATCCAATAATTATTTTCATCAATTTTTAATTGTGAAAAGATAGTGCCTTTCACCAAAGAGTTGCAACTAAGATATTATTGACCGAAATAAATTTCTAACCATGATTTATGTAATACATGCATTATATATTTGATTTCAAGAATATATTGTAATCCCAGAATCTTTAGAAACATATTATCTTGTCCATAACTATAGGAAAAATCATCTCTCTTACTACTTCTTGAACTATTTGCTTGCATCTAAGGAATCAAAACTCTTTACTTTATAAAAGTGTTACTTATGAAACTTGTTTTTCTTATTTCTATTAACAAAATCATTTTTTCACATTTTTAAGGAATTAATTTTTCTAAAAAAATATACTTTTTATCAATTAAATTTGAACAATTAAGAACATTTTTCTTAGTACCAAAGTGAAAAATAAAATTCATTGACCATTGTAATTGAATTTAAAAAGGAAAAAGTAAGATAGTGAAATATATTATGAAAAATACAAAAAAAAGCATACTAGTAGTGGTCGGTGTGTGCTGTTTCAATTGTACCAAACCATTATGGAAAGGCAAAGGCGGTTTTCCTCCTTAAATTGAGTAATAAATTTAGACGTCACTCACTCTTCCTATTAAAATATTAATACTGTTCGATATTCATATTAAAGTTTAATTATTTAGATTCGTATTAGATAGGATTCTATTTGTTGTTACGGTTTTTTATCAAAACAATTCATATCCATCTACTGCATCATAACATTAGTAAATTGGTATTCTCTATTAAAATAAAAAATGCTATTGTCATGCATGATTATTTATGTGTTGACATTCCATTCTTTTGCATGGTGAACATATATGCCACTATGAGTTCTCTACAATGTTGAAGACTGGGACAAATTGAAGGAAGGTTTCAAGACCACTACTAACGAGAACGATACAATAGTCTCAGCTTGAAAGTAACGAAGGGTGGATCTTAACAAGTGAAAAATTTGATATGTATGCTTAACCATTTTAGTGAGAGAGACTTAATATTTAATGTAAAAGCATTTCAGTTTAAAAATTGTACTTTGATTCTTTCTACTTTTTATTTTTCTTGCATTGCATATGACAATTAGCAAGCCTATTTTGCATTATGTATAAACCTTATTAATAAATAGGAAACCATCTAATGTTATTATTCTCTAGGAACATTAGTTTCTAATTATATTGTTCAAATATACAATATAGTTTGATGCGGGACAAAAATTGCTTTACTTTTTTCCAATGAGCATTTCCTCAATTTGTGGTACAATTGCAATTTTTGACATTTATGATAGGACTATGTATCATTCAAAATATATTTCGTTAACAAATGCATAAAGAATAGTGTCAATTAATTTCATTAACAATATCTCCTCGTTAGTGATTTGAGACTCATTACTTGCATATGTTTACCATGCTTTTGTCGTGATCTGATTTCTTGAGTCACTACAACCCATCAATAAATAATTCAACTTGTAACCCAAAACATCATGTAATGGATATAAGGCTAGAAACAATGCGGAGGCAGTAAATTAGTAAAAGAAACATAAAAAATAATGAAAGCAAGGCAAAAGATATATACACAATAAATCCCTCCAAAAACCTGGAAGTCACAAGTTAAGAGTTGTCTAAATAAAAAGAGTACAACTCCCAAAAGTGGACCCAAATACAAAACATGTCTCAAAAAGCAAAATACTAGCTAACAAAAAATACAGGTAGAGGCAGGTAAATCTAGGACCCCAACTACTAAACCTTGCCTCCGATCGAAGCTGGAACAGGCTTGAGTAATCAACGATGGTAGCTGGTTCTCGGACCTGCATCACAAAATAGATGTAGAGTATAGCATGAGTAACACAACAAAATGTACTCAGTAGGCATCACATGCCAAATGAGCAGGAAAAGTAAAAACAATATGAAATGATTGGATCTAGAAAAACCAGAAGTCAAAATGGAAGTTAAAAGAAATGCACATGTGTGTACTGAGATAGAAAATAATTAAGTACAACTAAGCTCAACCTAACTGGACGCCTTATCCCATATGGTGCACTCATGCGCAAATTTAAGTAAAACCTGAATTGGCCCCCATAACCCGATAAGCACACATTATATCTAAATCTACTAAAAATGAAATACGGGGAGTCCAGATCCAGAGAAATGGTAGATCGTACCTCTAACAACGAATAACCTCAAAGTAACCAATAGAATCCACTCCAAGTTAAGGAGTGTAGAGCCCAGGCCTTGAACTGCGGATGGTCTTCAAGGTGCCATAGTTCGTATCCAATGTGTATCTACTCCATAGAAGCTATAGAGTGTAATGACCAGAACTTGAATTAGTGACCAGTAGTAATCAGCTTCGTAGAGGATACTGAACAACATGACCAGAACTGGAAGCTGTGACTATAAAGGGTTGTTGAAGGATCTCATGTCAAATCATCACCAAGAACCATTGTGGAACAATGTTCACCCCCAAGTAATCAATATCACACACCAAGATCAAACCAACTTTTATCCCAAGACGCCAAACAAAGCTCGAAATCTCAAATATAACATATAGGGTCGTAGAAATAGGGAGGAAGGATAGAAGGTCATCAAAGCTGAGTCAACACCTAAAATAAGTCTTAATCTAATCGAATTAAGTATGCTACCCTAGTCTACAAAGATGTAAACCATTTGAATTGATGTCGGAGTAGAAAACCGGGCTAAATGTTAAAAATATCACAAGCCTATGAAAGTACTAGACTAGGCCTATAATAAGGCCAAATATGCTCGTACAATTCAACAACAACCAAAAACAAGGCCAACCAGAAGGTAAGAATGATCAAATAACCCAACTAGCTTACTTCTACTCCCAAAAACTCCTAAATACGCCTAAAACTGGTTTCTAAGTAAAGTAGCATGATCAACTAGGTACCCTCCCCCAACTCGCAGAAATCAAGATGTTTTCACGTATTCAAGCTTAATTTGAGGGATGGGAAGTCATTTCTTAACTTTAGGCCGACTACGCATGCTTCAAATCACTTCTCTAAAGATTTTTCCTTTTCTGTGACCTCCGAACACTGCCACACTATCAAAAATAGAATAACAATGTGATTATGGTCATTTAGACACTAAATTCACTAAAATGGAGATGGAGCAATTTTGGAGTTAAAATGGGAATTATAGGAATGTCACGACCCAACCCACCGGGCCGTGCGGGCACCTACTCTAGCACCTAAGTAGGAGAACCCTCGATTCCCAATAATTAAAACATGTAGAAAATTATGAAAACTGGCAAATAAAAAGAAATTCGTGTAAATTTTTATAGAACAAAGTTTTAAACGACTCAATATTAAGACTTGTAAAGTAATTAACACCCCCAAGGATCTAGTCTAAACAGGTACAAGAGCTACTATGAGTACAAAGGAAAACATAATAATGAAAAGACACAATTTCCATCATGTGGAAGGAAAATAGAAGCTACTGGAGTATTGCCTTCGTCTTCACCTATGACACATCAATGATCCTGCAACCAGACTATGCCCCAAAAAGGCATAGCAAGAGTACTATCAGTACAACCACACGTACTGGTAGGCATCATCGGTCAACCTGAATACCCACGGCATAATATAAGATATCAACTGGTGAAACATGCAATAAGACTAATCACTCATCCACCCTTTTGTTTTGACTACCCTTACCTTTCCGGATTATTAACATCAACTAATTCACTTGCCTCTAACCCCTTACTTACTTCTTTCATGATTACACCAAATCCATCAATCAATCCCCTAAGGAAGTTTCTGATATACTATGACCAATCGACCAACCATTCACGTCACACCCCTACGCTTCCCTCATCTCCACTCAACTTATGACCCCATATTACGCCTATCGAGACTTACTATCTGCTTATGTTACCACCCCAAACCTATATTATAATACCCATGGCCACACTACAATTAATGAAGATAGCACCGGGAACTTAGATTCCCCCTTACCATACCACCACCCGAATTGGGACTCTACCATTCACAATTCATTACACAAATGGGTACCTCCAATTAACTATCATATTGTAACCCTCACATATAAGAACATAAAGTACAATCCAATAATCATTACAAAAAACATGTCCAATCCTAATTCTCAATAATACACATATATGACAAGTCAATGGTCCTCTCATTGAACCTAAGCCCAAATTGTTAGTGTGCCGGATCGTGGCAACCGATCCAATGCAATATGTATGTCGGTGCGTGACATCTGATCCCAATGAGAGTGACGGAATGCAGCACCCGATCCAATGTAAGTTAGTATGTCGGTACGTGACTTTTGATCCCATGCATCACAGTACAAGCAAAATCACATCCATAATGCACAATACTCACATCATATAGTCATGTACCCAAGTTCCTGACATGCATTGTTTATAATCAATTCATTAGATTCGTTACTACTGTTATACTTTACTCATACAGCCACCAATCAGCATACGTCCCGCAAATTAGGAAAATTCCAACCATTCCAAAACCCTAATTCACGAAATATGGCCTCTTCCTACAACATATGTCTAATGTTACACTTAGGGATATACGCATAATCAACCCTTTTTCGATGCACAAAAAGCCAACGCATGAATTTTACCGTCCATTCTAACATACTACGTAGTGAATAACAGATTTATAACTACTCAATAAATAAACCTAGCCTACATGGGTGCCAAGCAGTTGCATTGAATTATAGCTCTAATTATGGTTTCCAGGACTCATAACGGTGGATTGACCAAGTAAATGTGCAAGCTATCGACCTCCTCACGCTAAAAATCTCTTCCTCCTTCTTTTCCAAGCCTAGGGAAGCTTTTGGAGGATTTATGTGGTGATTTACGTCTAATTTAGGTGTTTTTGGAAGAAGGAGAAAATAAGACTTCGCGTTATTTGCATTCTGTCTCACCTATCCCACTCTGGCGGCTACTTATCCTGATGTGGCATTGCCGCCCCAATAGAATCTAGTCCGCCCTGGTGGGACAATGGCCCCACTATTTTCCTGATGTTTTGCTTTATCTAAATAACAACGGTTCAGTCGTTATAATAGATACCAATTTATCCCTCGTTCCTCCCCGAAAGACTAGTGAACGGATCATCTCACACCTATCAAGGAAAATTTTTACTTGCCCATTACGGAACCACGACGAATGGTGACTTTTCAATATTTGAAACATGAAAGGTGCTATATTTACAGGGCCGGTTAGGAATTTGAGGAAACACACGAAGAAAAGAATGCATCCCATTTGTACAGCTTGATCTCGCTAGAGCGACTTTCCTCCAGCTAAGGCGAGGCCGCTGTGGTGAAATCTTTTCCACTATAGCGGAATCGTAAACAATAAAGGGGGGAATGGGGAATAGTTTCCTCATTTCTCCCTTTTTCTCACTCAAACTCTCCCAAAATCCTATCATTTTGCTTGCTACAGATGTCATTTCTAAGGTAAATTTCTGATTCATTATGCGTGTTACTTCAATACTTGATTAACAACGCGTGCACGCTGCTATTTAATTGTTTAGAAATGGTTTTCGGGTAGTTTTTGAAAATGAACATAGTTTGCTAGTTTGATAGAAAAACGTAGCATGAGCACTTCCCTCACGTCCCCAACGTTTCCACAACATCCCAGGAGTGAGGATTTCTCTAAAATACGATCGAATTGGTACCAACATAGTGGGGGAACTTAAAAGGTCCTTTTGGTAGAAAACTCAGATTTGGACATCGTTTAGGGGTTATTTCGCTAAAATGATACTCCTTCCCTTCAAAAGAGAATGACCTCCTTTCCTCTTTAGTTAGTTTAAAAAAGAATGACCTCTTTCTTTTTTTGGTAACATTTTAGTTTCAGTTTTCCATGTGGCATATTACGCCTATCGAGACTTACTATCTGCTTATGTTACCACCCCAAACCTATATTATAATACCCATGGCCACACTACAATTAACGAAGATAGCACCGGGAACTTAGATTCCCCCATACCATACCACCACCCGAATTGGGACTCTACCATTCTCAATTCATTACGCAAATGGGTACCTCCAATTAACTATCATATCGTAACCCTCACATATAAGAACATAAAGTACAATCCAATAATCATTACAAAAAACATGTCCAATCCTAATTCTCAATAATACACATATATGACAAGTCAATGGTCCTCTCATAGAACCTAAGCCCAAATTGTTAGTGTGCCGGATCGTGGCAACCGATCCAATGCAATATGTATGTCGGTGCGTGACATCTGATCCCAATGAGAGTGACGGAATGCAGCACCCGATACAATGTAAGTTAGTATGTCGGTACGTGACTTTTGATCCCATGCATCACAGTACAAGCTAAATCACATCCATAATTCACAATACTCACATCATATAGTCATGTACCCAAGTTCCTGACATGCATTGTTTATAATCAATTCATTTGATTCGTTACTACTGTTATACTTTACTCATACGCATGCCTATCGTACAGCCACCAATCAGCATACGTCCCGCAAATTAAGAAAATTCCAACCATTCCAAAACCCTAATTCACGAAATATGGCCTCTTCCTACAACATATGTCTAATGTTACACTTAGGGATATACGCATAATCAACCCTTTTTCGGTGCACAAAAAGCCTACGCATGAATTTTACCGTCCATTCCAACATACTACGTAGTGAATAACAGATTTATAACTACTCACTAAATAAACCTAGCCTACATGGATGCCAAGCAGTTGCATTGAATTATAGCTCTAATTATGGTTTCCAGGCCTCATAACGGTGGATTGACCAAGTAAATGTGCAAGCTATCGACCTCCTCACGCTAAAAATCTCTTCCTCCTTCTTTTCCAAGCCTAGGGAAGCTTTTGGAAGATTTCTGTGGTGATTTACGTCTAATTTAGGTGTTTTTGGAAGAAGGAGAAAATAAGACTTTGCGTTATTGCATTATGTCTCACCTATCCCACTCTGGCGGCTACTTATCCTGATGTGGCATTGCCGCCCAATAGAATCCAGTCTGCCCTGGCGAGACAATGGCCCCAGTATTTTCCTGATGTTTTGCTTTATCTAAATAATAACGGTTCAGTCGTTATAATAGATACCAATTTATCCCTCGTTCCTCCCCGAAAGACTAGTGAACGGATCATCTCACACCTATCAAGGAAAATTTTTACTTGCCCATTACGGAACCACGACGAATGGTGACTTTTCAATATTTGAAACATGAAAGGTGCTATACTTACAGGGCCGGTTAGGAATTTGAGAAAACACACGAAGAAAAGAATGCATCCCATTTTTACAGCTTGATCTCGCTAGAGCGACTTTCCTCTCTCTAAGGCGAGGCCGCTGTGGTGAAATCTCTTCCGCTATAGCGGAACCGTAAAAAATAAAGGGGGGAATGGGGAATAGTTTCCTCATTTCTCCCTTTTTCTCACTCAAACTCTCCCAACATCCTCTCGTTTTGCTTGCTACAGATGTCATTTCTATGGTAAATTTCTGATTCATTATGCGTGTTACTTCAATACTTGATTAACAACACGTGCACGCTGCTATTTAATTGATTAGAAATGGTTTTCGCGTAGTTTTTTGAAAATGAACATAGTTTGCTAGTTTGATAGAAAAACGTAGCATGAGCACTTCCCTCACGTCCCCAACGTCTCCACAACATCCCAGGCGTGAGGATTTCTCTAAAATACGATCGAATCGGTACCAACATAGTGGGGGAAGTTAAAAGGTCCTTTTGGTAGAAAACTCAGATTTGGACATCGTTTAGGGGTTATTTCGCTAAAATGATACTCCCTCCCTTTAAAAGAGAATGACCTCCTTTCCTCTTTAGTCAGTTTCAAAAAGAATGACCTTTTTCTTTTTTTGGTAACATTTTAGTTTCAGTTTTCCATGTGGCATCTTTAAGACCACAAGATTAAAGGGAAATTTTATACATTTGACATAACTTTAATTTCGGTCCACAAGATTCAAAAGTTTTCTTTATTTTCTTAAACTCCGTGCCAAGTCAAACTAGACCATTTTTTTTAAACGGAGGGAGTAGTATATTTAGGTACAACTTTATAGGTTCTGATTTACTTAAATTCTGTTGAAACGAGGGTTTTGGGATGAAGAGGTGCCATGGTCGCACCTGGTGTTCGCCCCAGATGAAGGTCATTACGGCGGACTTCATTCTTCTATAGCTGCATCCTTTATCCCACTGTCGCGGGATTTGGGCCACTGTGGCGGTACTCAAGAAACTAGTGACCTACATCCCTTAAAGATAGAAAATTTCCTTTCCTTTTTCAAACCAGATGTGGTCTAATATATAAGGTTGTAATGTGCTTGTTAACTCTTTGCAGGCTTCTCTAATTGGCTGGTGCTAGCGTGGAAAATCTCCCTTTTGTTCGACTTCCCGATGCTGCTAGTCGGAAAAAGCATCACAACTACTGGAATAACAAATTTTGCTGCGATAGAGGTCTTGTCTTGCTTAAATTAGAGGAGAAGGCGCCTGCCTTTTATGCTTGCCAGATGGAGTTTGGATGGGCACCACTGACTGAAGCTCCCCCTGCTGCACGTCCCGACTGGTTGAGGGAGTTTTATGCCATTCTACCTACCGTTCGTTGGGACGATCCCCATCCTTCTATTCGTATTCTGGGAGTCGACATCCCCCTGAACACAACCATAAAAGAGGTTCTAGAGGTTCCTGAGGTCTCGGACGCGGAGTACGAGGCCAAGCTGTGGGAGATGGATCTGGGATGATTGAGGGATACATTGGTGGAGCCTGCGCGCCGGGACAGAGTTTATTGGCCTGCTATCGAGGGAATCACTAGTGCGGACTGGTCACCAGATGCTAAGAGGTGGCTGCACTTGGTTACTAGGAGGATCCGCCGTCGGGCAAATGCACCGATGTAACATTTCCTCGAGCCTTGGCTGTGGCGCGCGCGGTGAAGGGTATCGAGCTAAATGTAGGGGCACAAATTATCTCAGAATGGAAGATGTTCTACCGAGGCAACAAAAAGGCCCTCTTTCTACCCGGAGTCATGACTGCGCTGTGCAAACAGGTGGGGGTGCCCCTCATAGACACTAATGAGGTACTTCTTATGGATCCCCCCCTTCACCCTCTTTTGGTTAGGCAAAGTTCTACTTATCGGACCAAGATAATGAGGACAAATAGGGCCAATAATAGTCATGCAACTATAGTGACGGACGGCAAAGGAGGCGATGGCACCCATCCTACTCGGTCCCAGTCCCAGTCCCGACTCTCAGGTGCACAGGTAGAGGAGGACTTGGCCGCCGTTCGGAGAGATTGGGCCACTCTTTTGCTGACCCCACTTTGGTTCCACCCAGCACTACCCTAGAAGTTGAGATTCTCTGCCGCGAGCTGCGCCAGAAGAGGAGAAAGGGTTTGAAGAGGGACCGTCTGATGGTCTGGATATGGAAGGCTGTGAGGATCATCTTCACCTGCGTCGCTCCCGGATAGGAGATTCCCCGAGTTGAGATAAAATATTTCTAGCATTTTACTTTCATAGATGAGGTCGTGAAAGGCCTGGTACCCCCGGAGGATCTAGACTCTGATAATGACACCTCCTAGTCCTAGAGAATCGATCTAAGCGTGATCTGGATGCTGAGTTCGTGAACCTACATCATGAAAGGATGTGGCGCAGAGTATGCATCAATACATGCAATGTACTGAGAATGCAGGGTATAGATATGAAGCTGAATGAAAGATATATACGCTAAATAATAGATAATTGAGCAAAGATATCGATACTAAAGTATAACTGACAAACTAAATTGAATTCAATGACCAAGTACTAATCATGAGGATAACATGTTGAACTGATTACTGAAGCAAATGCTAATAACCTGGTGAATACACTAAGAGTCTGACTGTGGGAGGTACTATTAACCGACATAAACCACGTAAGCTAAATGTGGAGTCCGATGTATATTCCCCATCGAAAGGACACAATATACCTTGTTAGGGGTATAAAGGCATGACTGTGGCTTTTATCACTAATACTGATGCCCAACATAGGGGACTTATAATCTTATATGAGCACATAGTTCTAGGACTATGAAGGTACGCTAAACCCTAGTCCAACTTCTTGCTAAGTTTACTTCCAACTGAATAAATATGAAGCTAAAATGCACTAAATACTGAATAGCTCAAAATACCTACATGCTAACTGCGAATGCAACATTTATATACTGAGAATTTGACATTCGAAATCTGGAGCATAATTTTTTGTTTGACCGACCTAGCAAGTATAATTCATGAACTAACAAAAATTACACAAACTATGGTTCTGAGTTTGATACAGGGAATTATGCAAACTTTCCAAGAAACATGTTATTTCGATTAAGGATACTACAACAGCTAAATTACAACAAATCTCCAAGGTTTTTGAAACCCTAGGTCTAAACAAGATACGGAGAATCAAGGAACTGACTAAATTCTAGGGACCTAGTGGATGAAAGGAATCCACTAGTGAAATCTCACATACTTGGTAATGAAATCTACGAAGAAATTCTTTGTATTTCGGGGCTGAACTTTGAAGAATGCTTCTACTTGTTCATGGAATAGTTGGTAGCCTCTTTCTCTTCTTTTCGTTTTAACTTGGATGATTTTGGGAGAATGAGTATTTTGGGTATGCATGAGTAGATTATTAGGCTATGACGGAGTAAAATGACGTAGTTTAGGCATCAAACAACATATTTTAAGTACCTAATGCATAGGGGAAAAGAACAAAACGACCCTGACTTAAAAGTTGACGAAGGCCATCCACGAGGCCACTGATGGACCATCTTTAAACTACCGACCTTCGACTGGGGTCGTCGTTCATTCTCTGCCTGACAAGGCTTCACTTAAATAAGCATAACTCTTTACTCTGAGATTGGATTTTAGCAAACTCACTGGCGTTGGAAAACTGATTCAATTATATTTAATTTTATAGTTCATGGGCAACCTAATTAGTTTTGTGCTAAAATGTATGACCATTTGATGTTAACCCAAGATCCATTTTCCTCTAATTAGCTGCTGACCCTCACCTACGGCAAGACCTAGGGTCATTAGGTCCAACCACATACCCTACTGGTAGGCCGTGGGTGGGATCAGAGATCCCTAAATCAGGGACCCCAATGACGGACCCCACCTACTGACCGTGTGTCAAACCACAGACCGTAAGTGGCTTCAGTGGTTCTGGTACAAGGTCCTAGAAAGCTTTATTTTTTTCTATTTTCCCGAATCTGAGGTGTTACAGGGGTAGGGTAAGAAAAAAAATTGTAATGTGAGGTTTGAAGAGAGCTTTGGAAAATGTTTTCCTTAATTTTTTAAGGGAAGTCGTTTTCCTTAAATTTGAAGAAAATAAGTTGATTTGGAAAACATTTAAGCCAACCAAATATGAGAAAATTGGAAAATATTTTTGAGAAAATGTTTTCCTTCCTACCAAACACACCCATAAACATGAATTAATGGCCAACCTTCAAAGTTTTTTCTTAATTTTCTTAGATATATTCATATTATAATAAAGTTGATAACAAATAGAGATGGCAATATTGTGAGACAAGTTTACACAGATGGGTCGGGTGGGCTAGGTCAGGGTAAGTTTGAATATGCGAGTGTGGGCTAGAGCAGGGCGGGTCAAAATAAAAATAATTAAATTATGTGTGAGTACGATGCGCGTGCGGGTATGATGTAGGATTTAACATGATTTGAAAAATTTAATCTTACAGTTCATCAATGTTCAAAGATATTCTAATGATATTTTAAAAGAAATTTGAAATATATCATTTACACAAAAAGTAAAAGTAAAAATAAAAACAAATCATTCTGAAAATTTAAAAATTGTAACATGTATTTTACTACTCCAAATTTGCAATTACTTAACCAAATTAATGCATCTAATTCTAATTTCATTTTTAGTATTGATGAGATTTATTATTAGAAGCAACCTTTGAAAACTTAAATATTGTTTCAATTTTAAAGATTCATTTTTATACATCAGCGACAAAATAAAATGTTCTTTTATTAATTTCAAAATTTTCTACCAAATTTAGTCAAAAATAAAAATAAAATTAAAAATTATGCAGGATGTATGATGAGTCCGAGATTTGGACTCATTTAGGGAATTGTTTATATAGATTTAGTATACTCAAATGCTCATTTGGTACCAATAACTGATAAAAAGCCTTGAATTTCAGGTATATTTGTTGAGGACCAAAATCTAGAACAACACAAGCTGAAAAAGAGAGAGAAAAACAAGCCTGACGATCGCCAAAAGAACTAGGTGGATTGCCAAGTTACTCCCTGATCGCCTAAAGTTACAGAATCATGAGCCTGAAATTGGAAAAACTTAGGTGAAGTGTAGTCCCCATCGGCGACTCGCCGACTGCATCGGCAAAGGATGACCATGTCACCGAAAGTATTGAGTGAAGCAAAGTTGAACTCAAATAGGCAAGTTAAAAGATCAAAGGGCGAATCACGGAAAGGATGGTGATCTCAATTTCGATCGCCTAAAATTACAGTGCTTGAATGATGTAAAAGTGAAGAAAGAAGGTGGGAGGAAAGGATAATCGGCGAAGCTCGACTTTCCTCGCCGATCAACCCCAAAATGCTACACCTTAGTGTAAATTGATTTTTGGAGGAGAGAAACAACATTCAAGAATTGTGAGGAACGAAAGATAGAGAGCAAAAATAGTACTATTGTTGATTTCAAGTAATTTTAGAAAGGTTTTTCAATTGGGTTTTGTAATAGAGAAGATAATATTCACCTTTGACTTTCAAATTTCGTTTACCTAGCTATGGAAAATGTGGCAGGTATTGAATTTCGTCTTTTGACTATGATTGGCTAAAACCCTAACCTTGGGAGTTTGACAATGTGACCAATTGTTGCGTTTAAGTTAATGGTTGTTATTAATTAGTGGATTTTGGTGTTAATTTGAAGTGAGTCTGAGTTATTACATTAGTTTAACTCCAATATTGCATGACTAGTGTAATATACCTCAGAGTTTTATGCTTGCTCAAGGGAGAAGTATAGAGCTAAGGTAGTAATTTGGCATCATTAGTTAGTGGGTCATGATGGTTTCAGCTTGAGAAAGTGAAACTTGAGATTTAGCCTTTGTATCTAACTCGAAAGAGTAAATTTGATAAGAATGTGGGCAGGTCTTCTTATGGATAGTGTTTAGGTTCGAGAGAACTAAGTGGAAATATGGTAATTGTTCGAGAGTGAAGCACTTTACCTATAGTCCATTCTACCCATGACGAATTAACATGGTTGGTAATAATGTACACCCGTTGAGTTGAACTCTGCAGTTGGTTAGTCAATACCCCAAGTGTTAACTTGTTATTTGATTGCTCCTCGTTGATTGTTGAAGTGGTTTGGTAGTTGGACAACTATTCGTTTGGATTGGTAACGACGCCTTTGAGTTTCACTTATAGATTCCTAAGAGTATTATCTGGTCAGCTCTAGAGGTCAATGTCATAATTTCATATTCGAATTCAAAAGAAAGCTACTCTCTGTGGGATCGACCCCAACTCATTTAGTTGGGTTTATACTGACTTACGATCGTTGACACTTACAACTGGATGAAGTGTCTTTCAAATGTTAATCAATGGATTTATGTGAAGTAGGACAAGGTGGGTTGAAAATTGATGTTTCTGTTTTGCGAGGCGAGGTGAAATGAATTAAACTATTCATAGGTTTATGTGGATTTCCACCTTCCCCATCGCCATCCCTAATAAAAAAGATAAAAACTTAACATAAATCAATTACCAAGAGTATACAAAGGATAAGCCCACAATTCTTTTGATATATTCTTGAAAAGAATTTGCCAAAAAAAGGGGGAGGAGGGTTACTGAACATAAACTAAGTGGCGAAAGTGAGGGATAAGCAGAAGAGATAAATAAAGTGGGAAGGGTATGAAGGTTTTTTTCACGCTCTGAGTCTACGTCTTGGGCATTACCGCACACATAATCATTCCTGGCAGAAGAAATCCCTTGGTCTTGCATGCCATAAAATTGAACATTGACTAATGCGGAAACTGAGATTTATCGTACTGTGCTAAGCTACTGAATACTAAAGCAATATTTTATAAATCAAGAACATTAAAACATCCAAGAAAAAGTTTGAAATAGAACTGAGACATCAATGTCTATGACTCATAATTGTGTCTTTTAAAGCCTCTAAAACAGTTGAGCTAGATAAGTCTACCTGGACAATATTCTGGACTGCCTGAAAGTTAATACAACTAAAGTGATTAGATTTGCCTAATCATAACCGAAGTCCTTTGAATGGGAGGATGACTCACCATAAGCTGAATGTGGAGAAACTTATTGGAGCATTTGACCACAGATTCTAATCAGAGTGCTGAAATCTACATCATAAAATAATACAGCACATGTAGCGTCAATACATTGAATGTATTGGTATGTAAGTTGAAGACTGAGATCAACAATTATATTATGACTGAAAGAACTATAAATGATACCTGAAGTAGGATGAGTCAAAACGGCGACATATGACACAACATTTTAGAAACAAAAATCAACATGTGAGACCATATTTTTTGAAATCATATGATTCTAGAACTTGGTCTATCAAGAACCTTTGTTCACTCGATGCTAAATACTACTCTCAAAACATACTATCTATATATCTCATATTATATCTATTAAGCTTATATAGAAGTTTTTTACGAGCCTTGCTCAATTGTTTTTCTGAAACATATTTTGTTGTGAGACTATGCTCAAATCTATGAGACGAAGCTCAAATATTTCTTTCAAAAATCATATATTCAAATAGCTTCGTAAAACATATTTTTCAAATCATGAGAGTTTTCTACAACATGCATAAATTGTGAAATCTTGGACATGAGGATGAAAAAAATTCCTAATTGAAGTCCTACATACCTTAAATTTGAAGCTTGAGGGAGAATTGTGACTTAAATCTCTATCATTCTTGTATCTCTTGTTCTTGGAAGTGTAGGGGAAAAAGAAAAGAGTTTATCATAACTTATGAAATCTTATTGAGTTTGACTTTTGGAGGAAGTTAATAGTCATAGGTTAGGGATATGGAATGAGGAAATGAAGAAAATACCCCTGCTCAAAATGTGCAAAGAAAAGAAAATTGAAAGAATTTTGGAGCACATATTCATGTTGGCACACCTGGAGCCTACGTCGCGCACAGCTCTTTGCAAGGCCAACGAAGTAAAACTGGTATTCTGGCGTGGTCGCGCGCTGAAGTTTCCTTTGGACGGCGATTCGCGCAAACTACGTAGTCCTAAAATGGGCATAACTTTTAGCATATGACTTGGAGTGATGAACGATCAAAGACATTGGTAAGAAAACTTCAAGACCTATCATTTGGATGATAGTGTTGGAAACTATATGCACACGGAAAGCATACCAGAATCATATAACTTACATGAATAATAGACAATACATAGTTTATGCTAGAACAAGTACAATCACGTTAAAGAACATAAACTTTCTAAAACATAATTCAAAAATTACTTCTTGAACTGTGAGTATATACCTTCAAGCAAATCAAGAAGCTAGAACCTTTAAGCGAATCCATGAGCTATTCCACAAATTGGACAACAATTCTGCGGTCTTCTACATTGATCCAAAATTCACTTTTGAAGTCTCTCAATATTTGGGTGGGCAAGTATCGTATATAAAAAAA
Organism: Solanum raphanifolium; assembly: GCA_036250405.1. NCBI lineage: Eukaryota > Viridiplantae > Streptophyta > Magnoliopsida > Solanales > Solanaceae > Solanum > Solanum raphanifolium. The sequence continues at coordinate 22,072 of JAJOOE010001543.1, forward strand.
ACTTAGTCCTCTTCAAGAGTTAATCTCTATTTATAGAGGTTTCTTCCTAGTCCAAGGAGGAGAAGAAACACAGTCTTTCCTTAGAATAGAAAAAGAGATGTACTTCTCCCTTTCCTTAGAATAGAAAAATACATGTCCTTCTCCCTTTCCTTAGAATAGAAAAAAGACATGTACTTCTCCATTTCCATTTCCTTAGAATAGAGGAATACACATAGTTCTCCCTTTCATTATAATAGAGAAAGACACACAGTTCTCTCTTTACCCCTTAGAATAGATTCTGAGTTCTAGTTAAATATAGACACGGTAGAGACTATAAAATTAATTGTTGAGGCTTCCTATCATATCATATATAATATATCATCATATCATATATATATATATAAAAAAGAATCTTATGCCCGCCTACGTGGCGCCAGCACAAACCAAGATTCCATTTTAATTTATTTATTTTCAAAACTAGCCTTCCCTTTCATGAAAAGTTGTGACTTTTATGAAAAGTTGTAAGTTTTATGAAAATTTGTGACTCTTATGAAAAGTTGCGACTTTAATGAAGAGTTATGACTTTTTTGAAATATTGTGACTTTTATGATAGGTTGTGACCTTTCTGAAGGGTTGCAACTTTTCCAAATAGTTATGACCTTTCCGATAAGGCACAACAAATATTTGTTCACACTACGATTTGTTGTCTATATATAGAGGGATTTCCTCTCATTTTAAAACAACGAAAATTCTGAACTTCTTATTCTTCTTCTTTTTCCTTCTTCTTCTGCACAATTAAATATCCTTGTACTTTGCTCCTGTTGAGTTGCTCAGTGACACCATTGCTTCTGTTACAGATCCTGGTATTTTTTTACAAGCATAAATTTTTGCTTATACTATTAAGGATAAATGATAAGATGTTATAATTTTCATTTTCCTGTACATTATTAATGTTCGTTACTACGTAATCTTGTATGTAAAAGTAATATAGTGTTTTACTTTTAATGACAGATATGTTTAAGGTATTATTTTATAAATTTCGTGATATGTAATTTTACTAGTTATGGAAATAATTCTAAATAATTAACTTGAATTATTCTTACCATAACAAATTACAAATCATTCCATTAGAAATTTGTAATTGCACTCCTCTATTTATATTTTGAAATTCCCTATTAAACACATATGTAATTCCCCATGTTAATATTACATATACTAATCAATAAATTAAATTCCTGAAGAATTTAATTCAATGAACAATTTCCTTTACAACATTACTTAACTTATTTCACGTGTCAAATTCGTAAACTCACTTGCAACGTTTGACACAATGAAAACTTATAAGCACCTCAAAAAGACATATCATCAATCTCTATATCGAGACATGAATTCCGTTAACTAACTTATTATTTCACCAATATATATTACTATCGTCCAATCTGCCAGGCTTATTGACCTATCTTAGAATCTCCCCTTTTAATAAATCAAAACGATAATTAACATATATAGATCATAATAGTTATATCAGGATTGAGAATATAAGTACATTTAATAGTTTAGAGAATATGCTTTTGTCAGTAAGTCGAAAGCAGCTATATCTATTCGGTCCCGTTCAATACATACAAAATGCACTATCACAAGAAGTTTGAACTATACCATTCCCATGATAAAGATAAACTAAATATAATCTTGTGCTACAATCGTATCGATGGCATGTCCAATTCCCAACTTAGAATGTGAACAAAAAAACTTTATACTTATAAGAACTGATGATTTAATCCTCCGTATATAAGCTTAAACTCTATACAATTAATCATCTACTATATAAGTAAACAGACACCATAAACGAATATATGATCTATTAAAAATGAATAAATATTTATTCTATAATAAATATGATAAATAAACAATGGTTAATAGTATATATCCCAACAATTTCCCACTTAGACTATTAATCATCACAATTGTTATAATGTACTAAATCTGAATGCATGATTAATAGTATATACCCTAACAATCTCCCACTAAGATATTTAATCTTGAAAATTGTTAGAATATTATTTCTAAACACGTGATTAATAGTATATACACTAACAATCTCCCAGTTAAACTGTTAACAATGCATTTACAACATTCCTAGTTTTTCCTTTTATATTTCTTATCAAAAGGATCTTACCATGAAGTTTTCTTATGCATCTTCGTCTAGTAGTGCCAAAAAGTAACTTATCGATTTTATTAGACCTTCAAAGGCCCTATCATGAAACCCTTCAAAAGTTTACTTCTTTACAGGATTTCTATTATGAAAGTTCTCTTAAACATACAAAACCAATCAATCTTCGTTATGATTCTCCCACTACGACTAAGTACTACTACAATAGTTACACTTTCATGTTCTTGAGTCTTAATATTTCTCTCAAAATCTTTTGGTATTTAAATATTAACAACCTTTTCATGTAGTGTTCTATAATTTTCGCAACATCACTCTCACTACTTGAGGTAGTAGTTTTCTTATGTCTAGTAACGTTTCTCCCACTACTTAAATGCAATGGAACGTCAATTCTGACATACCGGTTAGATGTTCTTGAGCGTCTGAATTTACAACCGACTCATTTGTTATTTCTTTGTTCAGTTATTGTAAAACTAATTTAGTTCTAGAAACATGGATTACTAAATAGTCCTTTTCTAGAAATATGACAGTTGTCTTAACAATTGCCTTATATTCTTCAGGACAATAAAATAAACCTTCTTTCATTCTTTTTGGATATCCAATTAACACACACATTTCATTCCTGATTTGAAAGAAATTAAATTCAAATGTGATATGTAGTTCTTAGAACATATCCTAAAAGAAACTAAACAACAATGAAATAAGCCAATCACTAATCTTATCATCTTCATAAGAGTCTATTTCTTTTCTCTTTTACACCAATCTATTATTGAGTGTCTGGTTTAGACAATTGAAATGCAATTATTCTATCAGATAATTGACTCAACAGCTCTGCATATAGATTACATTACTATAATCAAAATGCAGTGACTTTATATATTTTACATGATGCTATTTTCATTTGTCTTAAAATATTTCCAGTTTATCAAGACATTTATACTTATAAAACATTAAAAATATATATTCATATCATGAATAACTTTGTGAAAATCTCAGAATACTCAAATTCACCTCTTACCTGAACGATCATTTACCGCAAAAATCAAAATAGATTAATTATAACTTATCACTGCCTATTTTTTACTTTATAGAGGAAAGGTCTGTTAGTCATTTTTTGTTTCTAAACATGACTCACACGTTGGCAGTGACTTCACTTTGAATGAACCGTTTTCTCCTTTCTTTAACCAATCTCAAAGTTTTATCCAGAATAAATGACGTAGACGCTAGTGTACATATAAGTTTCATTCAATTTAAAAGTTATTTTCTCTTATGAGAGAGATTAATATAGTTCAATTCATGAGAGATAATACTAATAAAAAATTCATACATTAATATACCATAAGAAATAACATATTTATCGAACTCAATTGTCACGACCCAAGCCTAGGGCCTAGACGTGACATGGCGAATGAGGAACCCGAAGGATCCCCAAACAAGCCTCTCAAACTTGTCATCACACTTCATCGGTCGCGGAAGTACATTCAACATTAATTAACAGGAAATAGGGACTAAGGGCAAACCATT
>JAJOOE010001544.1:0-23785 GCA_036250405.1 Solanum raphanifolium
TACATGGATCATAAGCCTTGCTAGGTCCATATCCCCTATCAACATAACTGCCTTGCCTTCCTTGCTTGACTGACGAGACAACCCAACAACAAATAAACTCATCCTGCTCCTCATGTCAGCAACCATCTCCGGAGCATAACGAGAAAGTTGTGTGAACTTCAGACTATACTCATGAACACTCATAGACTCCGGATTAAGGGTGAGAAATTCGTTTATCTTAGCCTCTCGCAACTCACGGGGAAAGAAATGCCCCATGAGAGCACTCTCAAACACAGCCCAACTCACTACTGGCGCATCCTCAACCCTATTCTTTTTCCATTGGTCGAACCAGATTCTAGCGACACCCTTCATTTGGTATGCAGCTAGCTCGACCCTTTCCTCATCAGCAACACACATCACATCAAATAACCTTTTCAGCTCCTTAATGTAGTCCTCCGGATCCTTAGTGACACTTGAACCGGTGAAGCTTGGTGGGTTCATCCTTAAAAGCTCACGAATCCTTGAAATATCAGTCACTTCCTGTCGATTATCTCTTTGTTCAACTTGATAGGTCGCAACTTGACTTAACATCCGGATAGCTTCGCGGAATTCAGCCTTGGTGACCTCTCCTTGGGGTTGCACTTCTAGTGCATTAGGTACCCCTTGTTCCTCAACATTTCTCCTACCAGGACGACCTCTGACTACTCTTCGTGGAGGCATGATATTCTGGAAACACGCGCAAGCACGAATTAGAATGAAACTTTATAGAGATTAAATCTATTGCACGAAATGAATGTGAAAAAAGTGAGATAGTTCCTAAATGTTGCAGCCTCCTAATTATAGATGTGGTGCGCTTCACACCGATAACCAGGACTCTACAGACATGGCTTTATAGACTTTCTAGGACTCTTAAAACCTGGTTCTGATACCAAGTTTTTCACTCCCCGAGCCTACGCCCTAGGCGGGACTGGCACTCGAAGACCATTGCTGGTCACAAGCGAACCCTTGACCTGGCTTACTTACTCAGCGGAAGACAATATTCATACTTAATGATCAATAACACTTAACTGAACTAAATCATAAGATAACTGAGAATGTTAAAAGCTAAACATTCAACTTAACCAAAAGTTGCAACCCAAGTCTTAACAATAAGAAATGATATTGAAAAGACTCAAAAGACTAACATCTGACTATCTATGAAGCCTCTAATAATAATTGAGATGGATGTTGGGACAGACCCCACAACATCCTAATGAACTAAACTAGAAAGCAATGAAATGGATCCTCCGGAAAGCAAGGAGGCTCACCAATCGACTCTAGACTGCTCACTGGATCAACGATACGCTGAAATGCCGATCCTAGTTACCTGTGTCTGCATCATAATACGATGCAGGCCAACTGGCATCAGTACATTGAATGTACGAGTATGCGAGTTGGAATGCTAAAATAACATAGGCTTGAAAGAATCTGAGAGAAACTGAAGAATTACCTGGCTCAACTCAACTCAACATGACAAAACTCATTTCAATATAAAGATGTTCAAAAGCAAGTGCAATATAAAGAAAAGCTGTGTAAAAACATGATATCAATTCTGTGTGTATGCAAGATACAAATAACTCTGAAATGTATTTAGAAATACAATGAACTGATGTATATAAAAATACAATAACTTATGTGGGAGTTTCTCTAACCGACAACCATCACTTAAGAGCTATAGTGATGATACAATGATCTTCCTCACGCTGCCATCACGTCCTATACCCGACCAAAGGTATAAGACCTGAACTACCTAATGGATCCACTAGTCTATTTCGAAAAGGGTTCATCTAAAAAGTATGACCCTTTTCTACCCATGATGGCTACATGGTTTAAGGGGGCTGATAGTTGTATGAACTCTTCCCCATCGGTGCTCAATACTACTCCCAAAAATATACTAGCTCTTTATGTAAAAAAAAACATACTTCTTCTGTGATTTGAGATTAGTGCTCAAAAACTTAGCTCAAAGGCTATCTTGGAAATCTCAGTTTCCCTGCTTGCTTCGTTTAGAAAGCTATTACTCTTTTCTGAAATCTAGCTCGAAGGTTCTTTGGAAATCTTAGTTTCCGTTCTTATTTAAATGTGAAAACATTTTAAATCTCTTTGGGAATACTTAGTCCCCATATACTTTTGAAGAAATGAACTTCAAACTTTACCTTTTTCTCTTTGCTTAACTTCAAATTTAAGTCTTAAAACAAAGTTAAAACGTTTGTAAAAGACTTATGAAAACTTGAAATGAACTTCTCTTACTTGACTCTTGACTTTGATCTTAACTCTTACTTGAATTGACTCTTAACTGATCCTTGAATTGAATTATGGATTCAAGGATTATGATTTGTGTTTGGAAAGACCTCATGATGTTTAGGAATGATTTCGGATAGTTAAACTTGAGAAAAGTTACGAAATCACCGTCTTGGAACAAGTCTGCTACGCGGAGGTGTTTTAAATAATTACTAGCGAAATTAAAATTTGAGATAGAGGAGTCCGCGTCCTCTTCGCAACGCAGAGCAGATTTTTGTTCACAGGGGGAACAAGTCCGCGACGTGGACTTGTTTCATGAACCTTACTCGACTTTTTCCTTCTTCGTTTATCAGCCTCAAACCACCTAAATTCGATTATCTTCCTCAAATTCGTTTTAGATCCTGATACCCAACGTATGTACTCAAGAACCTAACTCGAAGTAACTATAAAACACAACGTAAAGATCTCGAAAACTCCACAATTCAACCCAATTCAAGAACAACATTCAAATTCAAGAATTCATGTCAAGAACATCAACTTTCAAACTCTTTTAGGATGAATTGCGCTGAAACTAAACATGTTTGGCGCATGGGTGAATGAAACCAACGCTATGAGAGACTCACATACCTTGTAGGATCAACTTCTTGGCAAATCCACAACCAAAATCGATCGTTCTTGGTGAATCTTGCTTTTCTTCTTTCCTTTCTCTTGCGTTCCTTCTCCAAAAACCCTAACTTAAATTTTCAGAAGCGTAAACTGAACTAACTCAGTCTTGACCCCAATTATTTTACTAATAAACGGATTTAATTAATTGGGTAAGGAAAAGACCAAACTACCCTTTTTAAAAATCCGGATTGGGCATTTCTTTATTCAAACAACCCAACTTACAAAGGACGTAACTCACTCATACGAACTCGGAATCGTCTAAACTCGGCGGCGTTGATAAATCCAAGAGCTCTCTAACCACATCTGGAACTACACCTAACTCATCCTGAGTGAGGAGTTATGGTCGATTGAAGTTGACCAAAATCTCAACTTTAATTTACTTAAAAATTTCCAGATTTCCTTATACTTTCCAAAAATGATTATTTCAAGTTCTTAGCTTCTTTCTAGCTATTTCAAGTTGCGAAATGTTACAAAATGCATATACAGTTTTACTAAAATATACATGTATACATAACTAAGACACAAATACAAATATCAATATGTATGAAATAGATTTTAAATGAAAATAACCTCTACAAATTTTATAAAGAAAAAATACATTATACCAACTGATTTCAATTGTATACATGTTTATATTGTATATATAGATAAATTGTTGTACCGCTACTAATACAATAACTATTGATATTATACTTGTACAAACAAATTCAAATGTATAATTGTTTACATTGTATGTATAGTGAAATACAAACAATTTATGTATGTGTATAAGTTTGTGCAATTGTATATATCTAAATGAACATTATACAAAAAAGTATCCTTATACAAATGCAAAAACTTATACATAAAACAATGCACAAAATTGTATCAAATGTATAAATGTTTATACTGTATATATAGAGAAGTTGTTGTGACACTACTAATACAATAACTATTAATATTATACATTATACAACCAATTTCAAATGTATAATTGTTTACCTTGTATGTATAGTTAAATAGTTCTATTTTATACATTTAGTTTGGATATTAACATAGTGACTATACACAAATGTATAAACAAACAGATACAAGACATAAATCAACAGAGAAAATATAAGAATAATATACAATCATAACATATACATAAATAATGGTTATACAAATACCTCATCATGCTCCAATGAGCCAGAAACAACCACTTCCTTTCTTTTTGCGTTGTCATCTGTATAATTAGTTGTTTTTTTTTCTTTTTTTACTTGACCTAACATCAGACTAATCTTTCTTACCTCCCTCCACAATTCTGATGTTGGATTGCTTCGATTTTGTACTCATTTCCTTCAATCTGATTGGGTCATTTTTCAATTTGGATCTGATCTCTTGTTGCATTGCGTTGGATTTGGACATTGAACCTGCAACCTCCCCAAAATCCCGAGTTAGACCCAAGGAAAACGATGGTTGTTCCACACTATTTTCGCCATGCAAGTGTATACCTCTTGTGAATCTTTTAGATGGAGACTGGGCATCCATTGTTTGAATGAAAACTCTGTATGGATGATGAACTGATGTGAAAAATAGCTTGAAAAAACTGAAAAAGAAATAGACAAAAATTTAAATTAATCTATTGAGATAAGTTTTGGTGGTACCTGAAATTTTTGAAATCACAATTGAGAACGTGGTGGTGAAGATTTGAATTTTCAAACTGATTTTGGGGAGAAAATTTGGGAGAAATTGAAGGAAATAGGAGATATAAACGAGAAGAAGAGATTGTATAAAAGGGAATAACGTCAGTTTTTTATATTTTTACTTATACAAATCGGTGGGGCCCATTAATAGCAAACTGACCGAGACCTTTGCTCCTCTAAGGAAATAAATGAAACGGTAGCTACTTTATTTATTTTACATTAATAGTTTTCCATTATGTGCAATTATCCCTTGATTAATTACTCTCTCCATTCACTATTCTATAAAATCTGATTTTGAAAAAGAAATCTCAACAAACAAATTAAAAATAAAAGATGAAGAAAAATTCAAAAATAATCTTAAAAGTTGAAGCTTAATTTGTTTAAATAGTCATCCAAATGCATTTTAATTTTATTAATTACACAAAATATTTAGGAAAATTGAGGTGGGAAAATTTTAATTTTTAAATTTTTTGGATCAATTGGTGAAAAAATTTGTCTCCAAAATAAATTAAAAAAAATTAATAGTAATCCAAATGCACTTTAATTTTTGAAATCTATCATATTCATTATTTAATGAAAAGTTGACTTAAGAAAACATTAAATAAGGGTAGAAGGGTAAAATCACTTAATTACTTAATGCAAGTGCAATCTAAAAAGGTAACATATAAAAAGGAACGGAGGAAGTATCATTTGTCATAGTTGGGGTATATTTGTCCTTTCCTCTATTAAATTATTACATATAGTTTTCATCATTATTAATATATGTATTTTTAATTCTACTTGTTTATTTCATTATAAAACACTATTGCCTTATATACTCCGTTAACACTTATTCTTTTCACGAAAATGACATTTTTCATAGGAAATTTGCTACATAGATTATAAATTATAAAATAATAATATGATGATTTTAAAGAAGTAAAATACAAAAGCAAAAATTGATAATGCAAGGTAGAATAAATCAATTAGAAAAAAGAGAGGAGGGCATATCTATTATTTAAAAATTGGAGTACTAGTTAACAAAAATAAACAAATAAATAAATATGGAACGACGTCGTAGAGGTATTCAAAATTTCATCGTTAAAACTTCAAACAAAACCCATCTTTTGTCTTCTACCTTAAACCCCTTGAGAAAATCTATTTTCTTTCTTCACAATAAATACAGATTGTGATAATCTTAGTTTGTTTGATTGTTTGTGTATATATACGAAGACATGAATGGCGATTCAATTTTTCGGAGAAACCTATTTTCAGAAAACATTAAGTCAAAGGTATGTTCAATTTTACATTTTTTTTCATGATTTTTGGTGTTTCTAGCTCTTCCCAGTTGTGATGTTAGATTAATTGAATGAAGCTGCTTTTGAAAAATTTGATTTATGCAAAAAAAAAAAAGGATTGTTATCGGTTTAGTTTTTTTTAAAAATTTTTTTGTTGTTCAAGGGTTAATTCTAGTTTGATCTAAAAAGTTTTGTTGTTCACTGCTTTTGAGAAATTTGATTTATGCAAAAAAAAAAGGATTTTTATGGGTTTAGGGTTTTTTTTGATTTTTTTTGTTGTTCAAGGGTTAATTCTAGTTTGATCTTAAAAGTTTTGTTGTTCACTGCTTTTGAGAAATTTGATTTATGGTAAAAAAGAAAAGAAAGGATTTTTTATGGGTTTAGGGTTTTTTTTTCTTCATTTTTTTGTTGTTCAAGGGTTAATTCTAGTTTGATCTAAAAAGTTCACGGGTTAATTCTAGACATATACCTAGTTTTAAAGAGATTTTTTATGGTTTACAGGCATTGGTAATTCTGTATATGAGAGATTTTTACTTTTAAATTATTTTGTTTTCTGAAGCTCTTTTGTTGGTTCAGATTCTTGGTTGAAGGGAATTCATACTTTTCGAATTTTTATTAATTCGTCGGTCTCATTTTTCATTTCTATAACAGGAAGCACAAAATGGACTATTTTTAGTTGATATATAGGAGTGCACACCCATTAATGGCTATTTTTTTTTTTTGGTTGTGTGTGTGATCATGTGCTTGGATATGAAACTGATGAAAAACTTTTACTTTGTTGAGTTTTTGGAGTTTCCAGATTTCCGCAATAGGTTGGATAGATGTCGCATTAAGGCAAAGACATCAATGTTGTACGCTTAAGTTCATGTTGTTTGTTACTATTTCTCAAGCATGTTGTAAAATTTAAAAAATGTGATGTTGCATGGACTTACTGTGTGTTCTTGAGGAACTATTGTATTTCTAAGCTACTTGCTCCAAGCGGCAATAAGATAACGAGGGAAAGAGAGAGATAAAAGAAGATCCATTCAAGGAGATCTTAAAAGTAGAAAGAAAGATGCAGTGGTCGTACTTTCTTTACATCATGTGAAGCTTGGAGGCACATGAAATATTTAATACAAGAGGATGTAAATTTAGAAAGAATGAAGAACGACACACTTTTTGTTTCCCGCTTGTGCACGTTAGAAAATGACTAAAGATACCTCTAACTTAACTTCTTGAGAGCAACATATATGTTTGCCTGTATCATTCTCATGGAATGAAACTTTTATTTGATATTTGTATTACTAGATTAACACTTTGAGGTTGCATATATGGTTTATTGGAGAAATTAAACCAAAAGTGGTAGCATACTCATATTGCTTCCCACCTCTGCAGAAATAGAGACAATTGTGGAAGAGAGTCGTAACTCTAACATGTGTGTAAGGCGACGTTATCAAAGGCAATTATGCAAAAAAGTAATGAGGTCTATTGGAGCTTTAAGCTTAAATATATTACGATTTTAATAAGGAAGCAAACAAAAAAAATTGAAGTCGAAGAATAATAACTATATGTAAAAAGGAATTAATTGTTTTTCACTTTTAAGTGAATTTTATCTTCTAGTGTTGCCTATTAAGGACCACACCCATTTGTAGTAAGGTATACACCTTAGTGTCTTGATGACTACATTGATGCACCAACTAAGCAAAATGTGGCGCTTAACCTATGTTTTGCTCAATTTTAGAGCTTAACTGCACCTTAAATAAGTCTTTGACAACACAGGTATGTGCATACAATTTGCTTTAGCTAATGCTTAAAGTAATTTTAGTCATTCGCTCTTAAGGGTAAACTTGATGTTTCCAACTCTAGAATTCAAGTGCTTATTTTCATTAACATAGAATCAAATTGAATTGGAAGTCATAAGTCATGTTAAGAATCTAAGTAACACGTTTAGTAGTGGTGGCTCTCAAATGTTGAGTAATCTTCTAGATTATGGAAAAACATTTTACAAATTGTCCATACATACCAAACCATCCATTTTTATATAGAATTCCACTTTGAATATAATATGTTTGATATTTCTTTAATATCATGTATGAAGTTTAGTAGTCAAGATATGCGTAAGCTAATTGGGTACTATCATTATTAATCTATCAAAAGGAAAAGAAAACATAATATCTAACTGTTGGCGTTTGTTAAGTGTCCCATGGGTAAAAGAAATGGACTAGTTTTGGACAATCCTCACCTCATGACGTAGATATTGGGGTTGAGTTATGTTTAGGTTCATTTTGTTGAAGTAATAGTAGAGTCAGGTCTATCCCTATTTTTGGTTTATCCACTAGCTCTCAAATTATATTGTTTATGTTAAAAAATGAGGTATAATTTTCTAGTATCGGACACCATAAGTGAATAAGTTTTGGGAACCACCAATAAAGTCGAAGGTATGACAAGCGAAGAGGAGAGGAGAAAAAAAGAAAAAGGAAAAGGAAAGAAGGAAAAGTGTGGTAGATTTTTCTTTACCTTTTCTATCATGCTCTTTAAAAGAGTTCATCTCATTCTCTATATCGGGTGGCAATAGTACCGCTTCAAAATAGTACAGGGGGTTAATGAGACACCACTATAGTTAAAGGTCGTAATGAGCACAAGCAAACTTCTGTTAGGGGAATCTTATGTATATATTGTCAACGTGTCTAACTATCTTATGAAAAAGCGTAAGCTATTAAAGAGAGCAAATTCTATTTACTTAATTATGTTTCAACACGCCTCGTCACGTGCAAGCATGAACCATGTACAAGCTTATTGATAATGGGTTGTAGTGAGGCTCGAGTTCACCGCCTCTATATGCGCTAATACCATGTTAAATTGTGTAACCACCTCATCCAAAAGTTTAAGATGTTACATAGATAACACTTTATTTACTTTACGTATAACATATGATGCAACAGAAAATAATGATAGGGACAAACACCGGTTCTTTTGAATAGAGTATTAAAATAACTAGAATAAGTGAAAAATATGAAGTATCGTGAAAGTCAAATCATTTTAAATTTGTGATGGAGATGCAAGATGGAGTTTAAGCTTCTAGTTCGTGTGTAGTGCCTTTACTAAATTGGTAGGTTTTTATTTCCTATTTGACAAAGTTTCCTTAACAATTAATTTATCGTATTGACAACAACAATTTTATTATTTTGTGTGACCGTTTCAACGTAGAGCTCATGCATGATAAGTTACAAGCTTTAGTGGCAATTATTGCCTTGGTGCCTGTATGAAGTTCCGCCTAAGCGAGACAAAGCGTCCAGTTGCACTGCACTTAACTTCAAGGTTAAACGTAACAACTATATTTGTTGTGACCTTGGAGTGGAGTTCCAATATTCTTCAGGCAAGTCAAATTAGGAACCTAATTGAAGAATAATATATTTTATAACCAATTAGAGTTGACCTTGAATTTGAATCTTGAAAATGCAAGCATGATTAATGACTCCATGCTACTGATTCTCTTTAGGAGAATTGATTTAATCATAATTTGACCAAATTCTACTACAAAATGATGATTTGGATGTTTGTCTAGCTTCTTTGAACGTTTCTCACCCATTTTCTTCTTTCTGCCATTCTTGTTAATTTTCTTAGTCATTGTTCCTCAATTGGGTGAACATTGGTTAAGAAAAGGTTTTACACCCCCATCAATTTTTAGACCTGGACCAATGCTTTTGCAATCGGATTTACATCTTAATATGTTTATCTACTTCAGATTCGCAAAGTGATCATTGAATAACTTGGATGTAATTATGTGGTTGTGTTGTTTAAAGAGTAAACAGATTTGTAGCTAATAATTCTAGTAATCTCAAATGATCTTCTCAAGTATGGAGTACTTATCTTGGTAGACCTAGTTATTAGTGGCTTTGACTAAATTTGGACTTTCGAATTTTCTACACAGAAAAAGTGTAGTTTCAAATTTGGTGATAACTAAATAAAAAGAGAACAATTGACAATCCTACGAAAAAATGGCATACTATGACCAACACAGTCAAAATAAAGTATTTGAATAGTTTATTATATTAAGTTGATAAAAAGCTTTTTATAAAATAGTTTTTTAATACGTTTTTAGATTAATAGTTTTAAGTACGAAAAGGTGGAGAGAACTTTTGAAGGTGTAGAGATGATGAGTTTTATTAAGTTGAGGAGAAGCCTCCTATCCATTATTTTCTCTTGGTGCAACCATGAAGTCTCATGTAGAAGATTAGGTGATTTTCGGAGATAATCATATATTTTATAGGGGTTTTCCTTTTGGTATACTTCTTGTATTCAAATGCCTTTTGACCCAAACATTAATGAAATTATTTACCTTGTGAAAAGAAAGTGTAAAAATAGAAAATTTAGTAAGGCATTACATCACATATGAGATATGAACGTAAGTTTAACTTATTAACTTGAATGCTAGTATAGATAATTTTCCATTCTAGGAAAGCCCTTTTTAGATGGATACAAAATAAAATAGATAAATATTATTAGAGAAAAGAGAGTGTAAGAATCAACTTTTATTATTGATTAGTTAGATCCTAGCATTTCTTACTTGGTTCACAAATTATTTTCCTATTTAAGTCTTGCAAGTCTCAACAACAGTTTCCTTGAGTGAAACTGGAAAAGATTGAAGAGTTTAGATCTAAAGTTTATCATTCCTGTATGATGTATTCTTCATTCCAAATGTGTTAGATCATTTATGTGTCGCTTGGAGTGATGATGACATGTAACAATGTGGATATGATTTTGTGTGACTCTGTAGACTTCTGAAATCATGAGAAGACAATACCCAATTAACTGGTACAACAATATACCTAGAGAACTAATGATAAAAAAAATCTTTTTTTGATATGACATCAGAACTGGTGGTAAGATTAGTGCAATAATTTGATCCTGAGAATGTATCACTGGGTAATGTTGTTGTTGGAACTTGAGAATATCGGTTGATAGCTGTACTAGTATAAAAAGACTAGTAAGTGAAGATATTAGTGTCTTCTATTGAGTACATATATGAGTTTCATCATTTTTAGTAGACTCTGGTGCTATAAATGGTATATAATTATTTAAACAAGTGATATTGAGTCAACAAACGTCTAGACTAGACTACTTTTATTATTGCCCTTCATAACTAACTAGTTCGAAGCTGTAGTTCCTCAATAACTGATCTTTCTCAACAAAATCTGGTTTGTCCTCTCAACAAACGTGGCTTATTGAAAAATGTAGATGAAAAATGTAAATCATTTCGACACTTTTTTGGACTATATTGACTCCTTGCAGCTGGAAAGAGCTATAGTCATACACGTTCTACTGTTCTAGCACTATCTTAGTGTTGCTGTTTTTTTTAATAAAATTTACATATTGAAAAGGTGGGATTATTTAATATCCTTTTGGTTTGGAATGACAATGTTATGGTTTCTGCATTCAATTGTGCCTTTTCTTATCGAGTTACTTCACCTGCCCTTCCATCAAAACATGGATGCACACATCGATGGCGTGGTGTATTTAATCCTCTATGATATTTGATTGTATATTTGCTAAAATAATACTGTATAATAAATGCAGACCCTTTGCTTATATACGTGATTTTGCATTACAATATGCCATTCTATTAACATTAAGTAATGATGACTGTATTATAATGTTTATGACTGTATAATAAATGCAGACCCTTTGCTTATATACATGATTTTGCATTACAATATGCCATTCTATTTACATCAAGTAATGATGAATTCTTAACTTTTTTTTTGAAGGTCCAACTTCCCGAAGGAGTAACACCATTTATGCATATTACTCAAAATGAATTTTTATGGCGAAAGTGAGTTCAAAGCCTTTCTTTGTTTTTTTTAATGATGATTTTCCTGCCAGTTAATTGCATTCTTTCTTTTGATAATCCTTAAACTTTGAAGTTCATTTTCATACACTTGTTGCTTATACTTTTGAATTATTGTTATGTTGTCTGCAATTATGAGTACTACTTGGATGCCATATTGATTATGGTCGAAACAGTTAGTTTGCGTATCTAAGATCTGGATACTATAATTATGCAAAAGAGATTGGTTATTGCATTATGTTAACATTACCATTTTTTTTTTTTGAAAAAAGAGAATGGTTATTGCCATTGTTTTCACTTCTAAGATAAAGCTTTCAAAAACCACTAATAAAAAAAGAGATTAAACTTCAATAAACATTGTATCTTTTTCCATGTTGTGCCAAGGATGCTGTGGGATTATGAATTCAATGACAAGAAAATGAGTAAATAAGAAATTTGAACTGCGGATTGTGATTATCTGGTCAAGCTTAAAAGGAAGAACTTTTTGTGAGGTGAAACTAATGTTGAATAATGCTTATGTTTCATTTTTTTTTCTTTGTTCTATAAGATGAGAAACAAAAAAATAGTTTCTTTTTGTGAAAGAGAAATAAGTTCTTGTTTCATTACTTAGAAAGTTTTTGTGTCCTACTTCTTATTATGTAGTTTATAGCTTTTTGACTTCCAAAATTGAAGCTTCTAATGTTTTAGCTTGAATCCTAAAAAATCACAAAAAGAAGACAGAGAAAAGTTGTGTCCTAAATGATGCATACCTTGATTAGTTGACTTTGAGTTGGAGTTGAATGGTTTTCAATTATCATTGATCTTGGCTTTAGGTAGTCATTTTTAATTGCAATTTTCGTATGTCTTGCAGGCATAAGAAACCGAGAGAAGAGGATATTGCTATATGTGAATGCAAGTATGATGCAAGTGATCCTAATAGTGCATGTGTAGGAAGATGTTTGAATGTACTCAAAAATATTGAATGTACACCGGGATACTGTCGGTGTGGTGAGAGTTGCAGAAATCAGGTAAATTAGATAATTCTCTTAATTTGTTGAACTTTACTCTGATGTTTCTCTTTATTAGTATACTTTTACAATTGTTTCTCTTTATTAGTATAGTTTTACAGTGGTCTTATCGATTTCTAAACTTACAGCAGATTTTATGGATAGTGCACCAAATTTGTGTTACAATGATGTGTTGAGAAAGAGTGAAAGTAGTGGTATTTTAGAACTTTTATGATAAGCTCAAAAAAGTCCTGTCATGCTATAACCTTTCCTAGTTTTTTTTTAATTTCCAATTTTGATCATTGATATGGGTAAAAGTACTACTTTGAGTTTTGCATCCCAAACTTTGACATGATTATGGGGTAATAACAGTGTATGACTGTTCTACTATGTACCACCAGAAAATGGAGGGGGGGGGGGTGTCCAAATTAGCTCAAAAGCCAACTGAACACGGTGTACATTTTAGGGGGGCTTGTAAATAATATTGGCAGGTTACATTGATTTAGTGCTAAAGGTTGGGAAATCCCATCTATCCATATTGGAGAGACCTCTAACTTGCTTAGGAAGGATAAGAGTTGAAGAGAACTCCTAAAAATGCCATGACTCAAGTTGGTGATTTTTTCAGCAGGTTTATTAGCCTCCCTAAAGCAATGACTAATATGGTAACCATGCTCTTCAATTAATTTCCTGGTATCTTGAACCATACCATTGATCTTCCACGGTGGGTTCCATTCTCTTTTAATACATCTAGTTAACAACATGGAGTCTGTTTCAACCCCGACATTAGAGAAGCCTCTATTAGCACACCATTTAAGGCCATACAGAAGAGCTGCCATTTCCGCGATGTTACTCGTACCAGGTCCCAATTGATGCAGTAAGCAAACATGAGGTTTCCCAATGAGATTCTGATCAGACCACCTCCACCAGAACGGCCTTGAATGCAACTACCATCACTGTTGAGTTTTGCAGTCATATATTAGGAGGTTTTATCCACTTAACTATGGTAGTGGTTCTGTGGTGAATTTCGGCTTCCAAAATGTAGTGTATATTTCTCCAAGACTCTACAATGTTAGCTTTGCCAAATTTCTTCGTAGTAATCTGCACAATGGCAAAAAGAATGTTAGCTTTAGATTTGTATACATAAGGCTTAATAGCATCAAATTCGTTAGAGCATCTCTCTGTCCATATCTCCTAACAAATTATTGGGGGGGAGAGCATGAATAACAAAATTAGCAATGGGGTTCTTTGTAACAGTATTGCACCAATTGAGGATGCAGATTTTAAGAGACGTATGGGTGAGTCTCACTCCCAGTGGACCTACGATTTCACACCACACTTTTCTAGCATGTTCACCCTAACAGAATAGGTGATTCACTGTTTCCAAATTGTTGTTCTCATTAGTTGCAGCACAACAATGACATCCCAGGATAATATTGATGCCCTACTTAGCCACTTTCTCATCAGTAGGAAGCCTACTATAAATAGCTCTCCATGTAAGGAAAGCCATATTAAATGTAATGCTATTATTCCAGATCTTGTTGGTGGTATTGTTGTGGTTTCTTTTCTTTCTAATAATATCCCAACCAGAGTGGAGAGTGAAGTGGCCAGAATTGGTGTTTTCCCAAATAGTTTTTGTCATTTGTGAGGTCGTTGAGAATAATCCCCAAGTTGATGATAGAGATATGTCCTTCATTGTTGGGGTAGAGCAAGTGCAAGGGTCCTAGAGCAGACCATTTATCAAACCAAAAATCAACATCTCCTCTTCCAACATTCCAGTAAATATGTTGTTCCGCCAATGACTTAACTTTACAGATGACTTTCCAATTTTGAGAGTTGCTAGAGGACCGTTGAGTCTTTATAGGGTGTTGATTCTCGAGGTACTTAGCCTTCATGTAATCTCCCCAAAGAGAAGACGAGGTTCTTAGGTTCCACCATAGCTTAGCCTTGAAGTCCATACAAACGTCTGAAATTTTCCTAAAATTAGCACCACCTTATTCAAAGGGGTAGCTTAAATTATCCCATGCAATCCAGTGATGCTTTCCCCCAGAATCTTTCCAGACCAAAAGATTTTTTTCAATGAGCTCAAGGGTACCTTTAAGAGGGTTGGTAGCACTCTGAAGATGAGTAAGGAGAGCTAGTATAATATGTCTTATTAAGGTAGCTCTTCTTCCAAAAGATTGCAATTTGCTGTGCCAACCTCTAATTTTATTAGTAACCTTATTGACAATGTCTGAGTATGCCAATTTCTTCTTTCCAATGATAAGAGGACACCCAAGTTACTTTATGGGAAATTCTTGATATCTCATGCTAGTGTATCTTTTCAGTCTATTGATGATGATAAGACTAGATTTGGATTTCAGTAAGAAGCTACTCTTGTTCTTGTTGATCCGTTGACCTGATATTTGTTCATACCTGTCCACAATGTCAGTGATTAGTTTGATAGATCTCTTGCTACCATCGCAAAAAATAATGGTGTTATCAGCAGAAGTTAAATGATTAATTTTAGGACTATTATTGCACATATAAAAACTCTTGTAAGCCGTGTGATTATGTAGATTTGTTAAGCATTTGAGACAACAATTCAACACTCAGAATGAAGAGGAAGGGGGAAAGAGGATCTCCTTACCTCAAACCCTTAGAAGAGTTAAAGAAACCATGACGACCTCCATTTACCACTATAGAATACCAGTTGTTGGAGATATAATTATGGATAAGGTAAAACCAATGCTCAGAGAAACCAAGATGCCTAAGAACAAGGCAGAGGTAAGTCTAGGAGACTTTGTCATAAGCTTTTGTCATATCTAGTTTCATCACTACATTTCCCCCTCTGTTAGGTTTGCCAATATCACTAATAATTTCTTGGGCAAGAAGAATGTTTCTAGTAATGGCTCTGCCTTTGAGAAAGATACTTTGATTCCCGCTCCCAAGGCCAAGCTCGAGTGGCAAAAGGTGGAGGATTTGTGACTTAGGTCGCAGGTTCAAGCCCCACACAGTGCAAGGAGAATCCCGGTATTTGAGTGGAGAAGGGTAGAGGGGTGGACCCATTATTCACCGAGTTTAGAAGGCTATGATTGGTTCAAAGTGTGACGGGTCACAAACGAATTTTTCTGTTATCAAAAAAGCTACTTTGATTCCTGTAGATAATTCGAGGAAGGATAGAGGTCAATTTGTTAGTCAATATTTTAGAAATAATTTTACTAAAAACGTTACACAGACTGATAGATCTCAAATCAAAAAAAGATTGGGTGTGAGCAATCTTAGGAATAAGAACAAGAAAAGAATGAGTATAGAATTTTTTGGAAGGATATCACCTGCGAAAAAAGCAGTCACAGGTTTATGGAGATCTTATGCAATGATGCTCCACGTACTTTGATAAAAGTACCCACTTAGGCCATCCAATCTAGGAGCACTATCGAGATCTAGAGAGAGTACACAATCCTGAAGTTCTTTGAGTGTTGGAAGGGTGCAAAACATGTCATTGTCCTCTTTTGTGATGCACCTTTAAAGAATATTAATGGAGCTATAATCAGGGTTAGTATTGTCATAAGTAAAGAGATTCTTGTAAAATCTAATAGCCCTTTCAGCAATTTTGTCATTTCCTTTTAGGCAGATGTTGTGTTCATCCATAATTTTCCTAATGTTCGACCTTTTTCTCCTGTCTCTGATGATGTTGAGAAAATATGTCGTGTTGGAATCTCCTTCAAGCCATTTGACCCTAGCTTTTTGTTTGAGGATAGACTCTTGAAGTTTGAGAAATCTAGTTAATTCGGCCTTGAGCCTAGAGAGATCTCTCTTGTTATCTCCGGTGTTTTTGGTTACACTATTGTCTTCAAGAGCTTGAATTTGATTTTCAAGTCTCTTAGTTTCTTCATAGAGGTCCCCAAAAGCCTGTCTAGACCAAGAACTCATAGCTTTGCAAGTCTTGTTGATTTTCTTGTGAAGGATATACAGGGGGTTCCTATTGACTTAGCTTCTTCATTCCAAAAGTTTTGAACTATATCTAAGAAGTCTGAGTGATCCTCCTATATATTCAAGAATTTGAAGTATTTGATAGTGGGAGGAGTATCATTATTCATCTTAACCAAAAGTAGAGCATGGTCCGAGCACGTTCTGGATAAGTGAGTAAAATTAGTAGCATTATACATATCATATCATAAAGAGTTATAGACAAGTCTATCCAATCTTCCACAAATAGTGTTAGGGGGGTCTCTACTGTTGCACCAAGGATATTTAGAACCTGAGAAACCTGCATCTTGAAGACCACACTCATTAAGGCATTCAATGAAATCAAGAGTTTCTTCCATTCTATGAGGTCTTCCTCCAAAGTTCTCATCACTGGATACCACCACGTTAAAGTCGCCTGTTGCTTCCCAAGGGTCTTGGATAATGTTTGCTATAACTCTCAATTCTGCCCATAGGTTTTTCCTCAGCTTTGTGCATTTGGTATAGATAACTGAAAGGAAAAAAATTTGGTCAACATTATGAATAACTTTGAGAAAGCCATGTTGCTCCCAATCATGAATGACCTTATCATCAATGTCATTCAACCAAAGGATCTAGATTTTGTTAGAACTGTTGTTGTAGGCCTGATGAAAACCAAGCTTTCTTCTAAATTTATCCATTTTATCACAAGCAACCATAGGTTCTTGTAGGCAGAGGAGAGGAAAATGAAATTGTTGTTTAAAGAGGAGTAATCTTTCCAAGGAACCGTTGGATCCTATTACCCTAATATTCCATGATACGAAGCTAACCATTGGAAACATTAGTTGTAGGGGTTATTTGATTTTGAATATTGGTTGTGGCAACTTTGATGGTAATGTTAGAGCATCCTCCCGTATTGGAGGTAGGTTGTGCTTGGTTGTTGTGTCCAGAGAATCCATAGGAGGTATTGAATCGATGAATATCTCTTTTCATGATCCCTGGTAGCCTCACCGTCCAATTTAGAGGATATGAGATCCTCTTCAAAACATTCCATGAACATATCACAGTCTCCACCTCTAATGTTGAGGGACTTGGTGAAGAAATTTAAAAGTTGATTACTTGACTTCACTAATTTTGTAACAATATCTCTTGAGATTATTCTTTGACAAAGTGTCAATCAATCTCAACGTGCTTAGTCCTCTCATGAAATATTGGATTTGATGCGAGATGAAGGTGCGCTAGATTATCACACACAAGTTCCATCCGATCGATTTCTTCAACTTTTACTTCTCTCAGCAACTATTTGATCCAAACTAGCTCACGGGTTGCTACAACCATTGCTCGATATTCTGCTTCTGTACTAGATGGAGCAACCACATTCTGTTTCTTACTCTTCCACGACATCAAATTATCTTGCACTAAAACACAATATTCAGATGTAATACGTCTATCTGATGGTGATCCTGCCCAATTAACATCTGTATATCTAATGATATACTTGTAACCTTGATCCTCAAAGAGTAGAGGACTACTCGAAACTGACTTTATATATTGCAGAATACAAAAAAATGCATCCCATTGACTTAAGAGGGAAGTCATAAACTAACTTACAACACTTACAAAAAAGAGATGTCAGCCTAGTCTTATAAACTTTACCCTACAAGGTAGAAAGATCGTTTCTGATAGACCCTCTGCTAAAGTAAATGCCTCAAATCATTGGTAAGGGTATGAACTAGATCACATTTGGAATGAACAATTACATCATACACAAACAATAAGGTTTAGATCTAAACTCTTCAAACTTTTTTCGTTTTACCCTAGGGAGATGTCACCGAGACTTCCAAGACTAGAATAGAAAAATAATCTCTAAACTAAGAAAAAATGTTAAATAAAGAAAACAAGATATGTTCAGAGATCTAACTCTTCAATATGTATCTAGATATATCAAATGCAAAAAACGAGTGTATTTTCAAAATCCAAAATCAAAAAAGTAAAATCGTACCTTAATTGTCTTTCGAAACTCCCTCGTGCAGCGCATCTGATTTTGATTTTGCTTTTGCTTTCTCGAGCTTTTCTTCTTGATCTTCGCTTTTTCGTTATTCATTGTTATTCTTTTTTACCCTATGCTTAAAAGGCTAAAAGGTGCAGTGGAGTTTGGCTAGGAATAACTTTTTTCGAGAGGTGAACTTCGAAAATTAGTTTTGCCCTAAAAATTTGGGAAATCAAGTCACTTAGTCGAACTAGAAAACTATAAAGAAAGGGAGGCTAAGGTTACGAAGTAAGGTCAGCTGGTTAAGGAAAGCTCAAGTTATGCTAAGCGATTTCATAATCTAGGGTGTTAGCTGGTTAGGCTAAGCGAGCTTTCCTTAACCAGCTGACCTAACCAGCTAACACCCTAGATTATGAAGTCGCTTAGCATAACAAGAGCTTTTCTTAACCAGCTGACCTTACTTCGTAACCTTAGCCTCCCTTTCTTTATAGTTTTCTAGTTTGACTAAGTGACTTGCTTTCCAAATTTTTTAGGGCAAAACTGATTTTCGAAGTTCACCTCTCAAAAAAAGTTATTCCTACCCAAATTCAACTACACCTTCTAGCCTTTTAAGCATGTAGTATAAAAGAATAACAATGAATAACGAAAAAGTGAAGATCGAGAAGAAAAGCTAGAGAAAGCAAAAGCAAAATCAAAATCAGATGCACTGCTCGAGGGGGTTTCGAAAGCCAATTTTGGTACGATTTTACTCTTTTGAATTTGGATTTTGTAAATACACACGTTTTTGCATTTGATATATCTAGATACATATTGAAGAGTTAGATCTATGAACTTATCTTGTTTTCTTTATTTAACATTTTTTCTTAGTTTAGAGATTATTTTTCTATTCTAGTCTTGGAAGTCTCAGTGACATTTCCCTAGGGTAAAACGGAAAAAGTTTGAAGAGTTTAGATCTAAACCTTATTGTTTGTGTATGATGTAATTGTTCATTCCAAATGTGCTCTAAATCTGTAACGACCCGAACCGTCGTTATTTAGGAAAAACAAAAATTGGAAAAATACTGGGCCACTGTCCAGCGAGGGCGGGCCAGATGCCACTAGGGAGGCGGCGCCATGACGGGGTAAGTTGGCGCCAGAGCGGGATAGGCTAGACAAATTATAAATAACGCGAAATCTTATTTTCTCCTTCCTAAAATACCTAATTTAGACGTAAACCACCCTAGAAATCCCCAAAAAGCTGCTCTAAGCTTGGGAAGGAAGGAGAAGGAGATTCCTAGCGTAAGGAGAGCGGTGGATTGTGGATTTCTGGTCAAGATCACCGTCACGAAGTTCGAAAACAAAAATCGAAGCCAAAAACTCCGTGCAGCTGCTTGGCGGCCAGGTAGGCTAGGTTTATTAATTGAGTAGTTATAAATCTGTACTCACTGCGTAATATAATGTAAATCAATGGTAGGATTTATGTGTAGGCCTTCGTGCACCAAATAAGAGATAATTAAATCTTAGGAAGAAGCCTTAGACAATGAACTAGGGGTAGGTGATGGTTGTGATTTCATGATTGTGTGATATATGTTTGCTTTTGCTTCATTATAATACATGTATGTATGCGAATGTTGCAATTATTGATCACACTAGTAGTAAATGAGATAGGTGATTGATGAACGCCATGAATCATGACTTGATTGTATGATTTTGAGAATATACTTGTGATTGTGATTGTGGCTTGTTGAGTGGATCGGGTGTTGCGTTCCGACACACTAACTTGGATCGGTTACCACGTTCCGGCATAAACATGGGATCGGTTGCCACGTTCCGGCATAAACATTGGATCGGTACCACGTTTCGATATGCTAACAGTTTGGGTTTGGGTTCCATGAGAGGACCAATGACTTGACATAATTGCATATCCATTAATTGTGAAGTTGTACGTTGTTCTTAAGTGATAATTGATGTTGTATTACTCCTGAAGTGTTAAAAGAAGGTGATGACCTATATCTGTTTGTTCTACTATGTTGATTTTATTCGTTATGTATCTCATTGTTGAACAAGCCGGGTAGAGCCAAGGGTTAGCGAAGGGTTCAAGAGTTATTAATATTGAGAGAAAGGTTGTTCGGGTGTTGCAAGGGATTCGTGGTTAGAGGTTAGGAAGCCTTGATAAGAGGCGTCAGGTGGCAAGGATTGGGTAAGATGAAGAGAAGGCAAGGGTATGTTGTGTGGGGTTGATGGTTCAGGGAAATGTTGGTAGTTGTAATTGTGAACTCTTCTATGTGTTAGAATGGTTAGGCCATGGCTAAGAACCTAGTAAGGTGAGTTGACTGAAACGGAAGTAGTAGTAAGGGTGCTAGTGTAATTCTGAGGTATTCGAGAGAGGGTAAAGGTTAAGGAGCGAGTGGTTTTTATTGCATGATCTTGCTAATTTAATTTTTATATTATGTGGTGGGCGTTGGGTTGACCGATGATGCCTACCAATATGTGTGGTTTGTACTGATACTACTCTTGCTATGCCTTTTTGGGCATAGTCTGGATATGTAAGAGCCTTTGATTGATCGTGTTATCCGGTATTTGTGCAAGTGGGAGGTAGTAGGTACCCCATGGAATTAGTCTAGGTGCCCGCAAATGTCCCAAATGCCACGGTTATAAAAAATGAATACTTTTAAAGGTTGTATTATAAGTATAATTAGGCATCCTTGTGACTAGGAAATATTCCGTATTTTGTGTAGACTATACTCCTATAAAGGAGCTCCAACGTATGTTGCAAATCACCAACCAGTGAACATCTAGAGATTCATGTGATAAGAGGAAGCCGAGCTCTATAAAATTTGATTCTATGGCCGTGCAACAAAGTGTGTTATCGTTGCATATGTGATACCCCAGGCAGGTCATGTGCTCTCTATAACTGTAAATGGTGATTCATTTGCTTAATAAATTTGGTTGCGGCTAGAAGGATTTCTGAGAAAGTGTGATAATTGGGTTTGGTTGATATTTTGTGAGAAAATGCAACTATGATCTCTATATTTGTACAGAAGGTTTCCTATTTCATTGGGGTGTGATTAAATGCTGCTTCAGAATTAGTGGTTTATCTATCATATATGCTGAGGAACTGGAAATCTCTGTTTGATTGAACTCGCATTGTTCCAAGCAGTTGTTGTATGACATAATTGCTCCTAGTTATTTCTTTATAAACAAAAAAATGAAATTAAAAATAATTGCTGCTTGTTATTTAGTTCTTTTCGTGTTAAGAATCTTTCTTCACTTAAATTTATCCTTTCATCTAGTGTGAAGAGGAGTTTGTAGTTCCTTATATGTGATTGACTGCTTCAATAACTAATAGGAGATTCTACTCAGTGCCGTATTTGGAAAAAGGCAGTGAGTGCCATTTGGATTGTTTTGAAGTATTTTCTTGCTGTCCACAGAGATTCCAGAAATGTGAATATGCAAAAACTAAGTTGTTCAGGATTGAAGGGCACGGTTGGGGTCTTTTAGCTGATGAGAATATAAAGGTAATTCTACTGAAGCAACCCCCTATTTAAATTCTTTTTGACCATTAGTTGTATAGCATAGTTTCGGCATATATAAAAAGAGTTTTCTCTTTTTGATCATGACGTGAAGCAAATATTCCAGAACTGAGCCTATCAAATTCAAGCTTTCTGTCGAATATCTTAGAGGCCTTTGTGCAGTAACTTTATTTATGATCTTCTTAATTGTTCCTCCCTCTTCACATTATAGGTTGGACAGTTCATCATTGAATGCTGTGGAGAAGTGATATCATTTGAAGAAGTGAAGAAAAGATCTCATGCTTATGAATCTCATGGTAAGTTATCAACATTAGAGATGGTTGGTAATACATAAACAGATCACTACTATAGTTTCATATGATTTGTGCAGACCTCAAGGACGTGTACATAATTTATGTGGATGCTAATGATTTCATTGACTCCACCTGGAAGGGAAGTTTTGTAAGATTCATAAATCATTCATGGTAAGTGCTGGAACTGCGGTTGTCAAATTGATGAAAAGCGAAATACGATACATATCTTGGTCAGGCAGTGACATATTGTTATGGTTAATTGGTGTTTATTGATAGCACTGATACTGTGTCTTCCTGAATTTCACAGCAGTCCAAATTGTGAAACAAGTAAATGGATAGTGTCGGGGGAAACAAGGGTAGGTATATTTGCGAAGCAAGATATATCTGTTGGAATGGAGCTGACATATGAATATAATTTTGAGTGGTACTACGGGGGTGCAAATGTTCGTTGTCTGTGTGGAGCTGCAAACTGTTCCTTATTTTTGGGTGCCAAGTGTCGACGATTCCGGGTAACTTAAGTTTCTTATGAATTGTTATATCTGGAATACCCTTTGTAGCATCATATCACATGTTCCTTCTTCCCAGATTTTAGACAACAAACAGAGTAATGATTTATGCATATAGATTGAATATGCTAATCACATGCTACAATCCGCAAGTCACATGTTGTAGTATGGTGTATCCTTGTCAAACTCAGTGTGTTGCATTTGAAGCTGAAAAGGAAAGTCATTCAGGATAAATCTTATTGCTCCGATAAAATGAAAAAGATAAATGCTTATTGCTTATTATGCTTGAATTTATAGCACAACAATTGATGTCTTCTTCTCTTTTTTCATTTAAAACATAGTTGATCAATGGGACAATAGATGTAAACTGATTGTCACTGTCTTTCAGGATGAGAGAACTGTGTTCTAATCCTGAGACATTGATACACAATCTTAATGGGTTTTGAATTATGACACTGGACATAGATTTCACAGTTCATTTAATATTGTCTGAAGAGGAACGATAATCCCAGCTAACGTAAATAGTAGAACTTAGTAATTCAAATGAAATTTGTTAGAAAGAGTATTGGTAAACATAACAAAGAAATGGGAGGAAAGAGATACCTGTTGATATATGCTTTCTTCAGTACTCTAAAACATAATAGATGCTTCTAAATTCGATATGAATCTGTCAGTCTCATATGTTATTCTTTTGTTCCATTTTTTATCTTTGCTCAGGAGTACAACCATGTCTGGGAAGATGGGGATGACATGTAATGCTCAACTTTGTTTTTTTGTAGTTTGTACAAATCTTAAGACTCTGGTTCTGTTAACTTGATTTGTTTCAGGAGCTCCATTACTTCTACATCTTGATTCTCTATGTAAAAGAGAAACATTAGAGTTGAAGCT
>JAJOOE010001545.1:0-26597 GCA_036250405.1 Solanum raphanifolium
TGTATTTATAAAAATAGTTTAGCAATATTGTATCCTGTTCTTTTATTTGTATAGCAACAATATTTGTTCATTATAATCAAACTACGATAGAGAAAAGTATTTATTGTAGTACTTGTACTTTTGAGCCTTTTATGTATTTATAAAAATAGTTTAGCAATATTGTATCCTGTTCTTTTATTTGTATAGCAACAATATTTGTTCATTATAATCAAACTACGATAGAGAAAAGTATTTATTGTAGTACTTGTACTTTTGAGCCTTTTATGTATTTATAAAAATAGTTTAGCAATATTGTATCCTGTTCTTTTATTTGTATAGCAACAATATTTGTTCATTATAATCAAACTACGATAGAGAAAAGTATTTATTGTAGTACTTGTACTTTTGAGCCTTTTATGTATTTATAAAAATAGTTTAGCAATATTGTATCCTGTTCTTTTATTTGTATAGCAACAATATTTGTTCATTATAATCAAACTACGATAGAGAAAAGTATTTATTGTAGTACTTGTACTTTTGAGCCTTTTATGTATTTATAAAAATAGTTTAGCAATATTGTATCCTGTTCTTTTATTTGTATAGCAACAATATTTGTTCATTATAATCAAACTACGATAGAGAAAAGTTATAGTTTTTTCAAAATCATACCCGTTGGGCCCGTGCATAGCACGGGCAATTCTTATCTAGTTAAATAGAATAAACACTTGGCGGGCCATGTGAACAAACTGCGGCTTTGGATTTATTTGAAGATATTTCTTTCTTTTATTTAGGTGTATCAGATTTTTAAAAAAATGTTATTGATTTAGTGAAAAAAGAAATTATCTCGTTATTGGTTTGGTTTTTGATTTTTTCATATTAGGTTATTGAATAAATTAATAATTCATTAAGGTCCCGTTTGGCCATGCCCTATGGAATCATGAGATGAAATTAAAGTTTTGTTTGGACATGCGATATGGAATTTTTGTATTGTATAATTTCTCATAAACATAAGAATCACATAAGTTGTAAAACTATTAAAATAACCCCAATTGTTTATTCAATCTTATCAAATAAACAAAAATTTATAAAATCGCATAATTCCAACCTAACTTTCATATCAATTTATTAGAGTAACTGAAGAGAAGAC
Source organism: Solanum raphanifolium (assembly GCA_036250405.1). Taxonomy (NCBI): domain Eukaryota; kingdom Viridiplantae; phylum Streptophyta; class Magnoliopsida; order Solanales; family Solanaceae; genus Solanum; species Solanum raphanifolium. The sequence goes on from JAJOOE010001545.1 coordinate 1,127, forward strand.
CTTTCACTCCATATTCAAATAGATATAACTATAATTGTAATAAATACAAAAACGGTAGAAGTAATAAATTAAGTGTTGGAGTAAATGAACAGAACAAATTTATTACTCAATAATCGGTTGATGTGAGTTAAAGTGACTATATGTTGGTGAGAATAATAAATTTTATGTCGGTGAGAATAATAAATTTTAAAAAGTAATGATGTGATTATAAATTTTATTTACATATGAAATAAATGGTTAGTAGATATAAATGTGGGGTTGTTTTAACAAAATATAAACTCGTGGATCAATTTTTGTATTAAAATTTCTCAAATCATGATATGGAATTCCCATATAATTCCATATCATGGTTTTTGGAGAATATGGAATCACATCTCATTATATAGAATCATGAAATGGAATAAACGTAAAATCGCATGTCCAAACACTGATTTCATCTCACGATATCATATCGTGATACGGTATCGCATGGCCAAACACGTATATAGTAATGTACTACTTTATCACTACATAAATATTAAATAATAATTTAATACATTATTGATTATTACCTTTGGGTTTTAGCCTTTAAGTCACATTATTGTCTTTATTCATTCATTTGAGTTCCACTTGTATAGTTCTTTTATGTTAGTTATTAGTATTTCTATTTTATGAGTATTAGGTAAAATTACATTATTATTTTGCTCGCTAAATTGTTGGAGAAGTCATATATTTATTTTAAGAGCAATTTCGTATTGATTAAATAAAAAATCGAATTGTTAACTACTAAAAATTGATTAAAAATATCTTATTGATTTAACATATTTAAAAACAAAAAACCAATAAATCGAATTAATAAACTGAACCGATCGATACACGTCCTATTTTTATTTACTTTAGTCATTTTCTTATTATTTGCTGTCAATTCAATCACTTCACAATTGGTGTCCAAGTTGTAAGATAATGATTGCAATCATTCACAGATTTTTACAGCTGGGTCAACCCTCTTTAGTTTACTCCCTCTGTTTCAATTTATTTATTATGATTTGAATTGATATATAGTTTAAAATAAAATAAAAAACACTTTTAGTTCTAATGATTTAAATTGAAAATCTATCTATATATATAAAAGGAGGAGAAAAAATAACATATGTCAACATCATAAATTTTCAGAATTTTAAATAATCAATAATCAATAATTAAATAAATAAATATAGACATATGTCAATAATTAAAATTAGAACGACACATGTTAACACCACAAATTTTTTTAAAATTTAAAGTTTAATTAATTTTAAATAATCAATAATTAATTAAATAAATATAGACACATGTCAGTATTTACAATTAGACCCATATATTAGACCAAATTAATTCTACTGTAGTTACACAAAAATTTAAATAAACATTAATAAATTAGTATTAAATAATGTTAATTAATTAATAATTAATTAAATATATAGACACATGTCAATACTTATATTTAGACCCATTTAATTCTACTGTAACTAAATATAATTTTAAATAATCAATAATAAATCTATTTTCTATTTATCCACTTTTTATATATAATAAAGGAGAAGAAAAGTGCCATGTGTCATCACCATAATTTTGAAAAATAAAATTTAAAATATAAAAATAAGTAAAATTTAAAATGTTTTGAAAAAAAATTACAACTACGGTTTTTGTTCAAAATAGTTACCACACTTTTTACATTTTAAGAAGTCATATAAAAAATAGAAAAAGAGGACGGTTGAAACCAATTATCCCGTTTCTCCACTTTTTTTAAAATTTTTAAAAATGCAGTTTTTTTAACATAAGAGTTTTCAACTTTGAAATTTTTTTACAAAATTTCAAAAAAAAAAAAATTAAAAATTTGAATTTTAAAAAATAACTAACCTTATCATTTGAAAACACCATCTTAAAACTACTACTCCATACCCTCGGAAAACTATTTCTTTAAATTCGTATTCAAACAAATGTATCAACATCAAAATTAACAAAATCGCAATATCTTTTATCTCTTCTCTAACACAAAATATAACAATTTTGGTATGCAAGAAGAAGAAGAAATGTAGACATATGGTGAAAGAAGTTTATGGTAGTGAACCATTCAATTTTTTTCTTATGACTTTTTACATTTTCACTCTCATGTACGTAATCTTTTCATTATCCATTATTTGTTAGTTGGATGGGCTTATTTATCTTTATTATGATAGTGATTTAAAGGCAAAAGATGTGGAGCAACAAAACCTAGAGGAATTTTATTGAAGTTCAAAGTTTGATTCGAGTACGATATAAAAATCTGCTAAGTTACATGGTTATTGTGTTGAAGGTTAGGTACATCTAATTGTATGTGATTATATGCACGGGCAACATTCTACTAAAAGCCTTAGATTTTTAAGCGTCAACTGAACATTGCAGTTGTGTTTGTTGAGGGAATATTACTATAGAATTAAACATCATTTGATTATGTCAAGAGGTTTATACTTTATCATTACTATGATGTTCATGGGAAAGTACATTTGGTGTTAATTTACAGTTAATTATTCTACTTCAAAGGAGTGTGAATTTATTTAATTTACAAACGAATTAATTAATTTGAATTAATTATTAATTAATAAATTAAAATACTAAATAAACGAATAATAAGTAACACATTAAATATTTAAATACTGCTTCTTCTTCCTTTAATAACTTCATTTAATAAGAGAATGGAGGATCCAAAACATAAACAATTTCCGCTTTAGTGCTTTAAACTGTTTTAATTTTTTGATAGTATTTTCAGTGTAGTTAATTTAGCATACGAATTAAAAGAAAAAGAATATTCATTTTTTACTTTTTCATTAATCATTAGCAAAATAGGATTAATTACTCTTAATATTATTCTAAATATTTATATCTTCAACATTAAAAATAAAAAGTTACCGTGAAAAAATTATAACCAATTTAAATTTTTACATATTTTTAACATTCAATTTATTTATTTTTTAAAAAAAGTTCTACTATCTATATTAATACCCCCACAAATCCTCACCCACGTCCCCATTACCTCAGATATAGGTGAGATATAGATCTAAAAATTAACAACTCAAAACATTTACATGAAGCCAAATAATTAGAGAAGATGGTTAAAAATTGTCAAATGACTTCTTTTGAAATGCAAATCAGTTGTTTAGTTATGAGTGTTCCGAAATATTGCACTATTGTAACACCCCGTATCCTATGTGTATTAGTTCTATTTATATGATACTTATAAATTGCCTTGTGGTATATGCGACTAGTGACAATAGAATAAGTTTAAATGAACTGTCTATAGATTTTGATGCGACCCGATTAAGTTGACGTCGATGGAAGTATTTAAACTTGAGATCATACGGTGGTATTTGAGTCTAAATTTTAAAGTGACATAGTGTATATAAGTTTTAAGTAAAGTTAAAGGTATTAAGGTCTAAAAATGAAATAAAATATTGAGGTGCTTGCTTGACTTAACTAAGCTAGTAGGTGACAAGTAGGTGCATCACCTACTTTGACTTATTGACCAGCCCAAAGGACCAAGTAGGTGTATCACCTACTAAGACTCTTTTGACCATGTTATTGGGCCAAGTACACTACACCTACTTGCATTAATCTGGCCCAAGTTGAATAGAAGAATAAGGGGAAAATGGACAGCCAAGGCCCAATCTTTCCAAGCCCACAAGAAATAATTTGAATGGAAAAGTAGGTGCATCACCTACTTAAATGTGTGGCCTAAATTAAAGACACATGTTGGCTGCAAATGAAGTACAAGAAAGGTGGCAAAAAGAGAACCTATTAAGGCCAAAAATCTGATACAAATGTCTCATTTTCCTCTTATCCAAATTTTAAGCTCTCAAGTTCATATATTTCTCTCTCTCAAGATGAAACAACCACCCAATATTCCCATTAGGGTTCTAACCATTTTTCATCCTATTTCTTCCAAAGCAGCCACAAGATCACCTTCTCTCCTCTATTGTTTCAAGTATATTGAACAGTTCTTCGAGGGGAGTGAACTAGAGATAGCTATATGTGTTGGCAACCAAGGATCTGCCACTCTCTTCCAAAGATTAAGAGAAGGTTACAAAACAGTAATTGAAGGAGAATAACAGATTTAGATAACCAAGGTAAGGGAACTGTCACAACCTCTATTTATTAGTTTATTTGAGAATTTTAGACTTACTTGTTTATTGCAACTCGTGGGATGGTGATTGAAAATCATAAATTCAAGTCTTTTGATTATTTTTTAGTGTTGAGGACTATTATTGTATTTATTTGTTTATGGGAGTTCATGGATGTACTTAGAGAATGATTGCGGAAAGCTATAGGGGCAGATTTATAAGCTATGGTGATGCACCATTAAATTAAAGTTTTGGTAAGTTCACTGCCCATTCCATGGGAAGGTTGTTTCGTGTAAATAACTATAACAGATAGAATTTTTGAAAGAAAACAATCAATTAGAAGGATTATGGGCTGGCTGCCTGGCTACTATTTTGATGAGTTGAAATATCCCGAGTTGGTTGGTAAGCTACTAATATTAGCCTTAATGATTGATTGTTGTAGATGAAAACTATGACGTTAAAGGACAGGTTGACACTTCGTAAGCTATACTAATTGGGAATTGAGGTATGTAAGGCTATTCGATTACCTATTTCTTTGGCATGAATCCAACACTTGTATTACAAAGTAAGCTTTCTAAGTGCCCTTGATAGTGACTGATCCATAGTTACAGTTCCTACTACCTAGAACATCAAAGTGAGTACTCTAATATGAGTTCATTACTAAATGTACGTGCTTACTCTGCCAAGTATTAGCATGCAAGGATTAAACTTGTTTCATCGTCAAAGGACCCTTGGCACGTATTCCCCTTATACAAATCAAAATGATCCTAGATTACACATGGTACATATATTTATATGTTGGATATACGATCTGTCCATATCTTGCCAACTTGCTTCAATTGTCTATTCCATCATATATGTCATCTTTTCACATGTTCATATGTTCCCTTTATTGGTTATTACTCCCATTGTGTTAGACTATAATGTTACCTCACAAGATCCCTACTTGCTCTATTGTACATTTTATATGTGTTATTTGGAATATCTATCCGTCCTTAAGTTGAATCTTCCCACGTTCTCCCTTGGTTCCACGTTCATCTATACCTTGTATTTGATATTAGTTAGTGAGTATTTGGCTATCATATAGAGTTCAAATCTCTTGGCTGACTGTAAATGTCTTCACTTGATATGTGCTTTAATTTGAGATGTCAAAATGCTTACTGAGTCATATAAGCTCCTAAGTATTACACGATCATGTCACATTTGCTTCCCATGTCATTGTTACATCCATATTCTCTTCTACTACTGGTCCATAGTTCCAAATCTCAACAATGATTATGACCACCAAAACAACAATCTCAAAAGAGTTGTGATCATCAAAAGAACAATCTCAAAAGAGTTATGAACATCAAAACAACAATCTCAAAGATTTAAAAAATCTAAGTGAAGCAATCTGTATAATTATGGGTGGAAACCCAGGGGCAAATGCCTAGCATGGGTCAATCCCAATTGGTATATAAGGGTGGCAGCTCAGGGGCGAAAGCCTAGCGTGGGCCGATCCCAATTGGTGGAATTATGAGGACAGCATCCTAGGGGTTTCAATGCCTAGCATGGATCATCCTCTTGTACCACTGATCAGCAGGTCATTTGTATCATATGAATTATAAATATTATAATGCATAGAAAAGTAAAGAAAAGAATGTAACATACATGATTCCACAAGTATAAGCAGAGGTGGTCTCTAATCTTTATCTATTGGTATTTGGTTTCACTTGAGTTCTCATTTACATATTGTTGTATAATGGCTTACATATTCATTACATTCTTTCATACTGACGTTCCTTATTGGGGATGCTTTATTTCATGCTGCAGGTATATGTACTCAACTAGTAGATACTCAACGGTTGTTGGTGATCTCCAGTTTGATTCGGGGCTTTGCCGAGTCTTTACTATGCGTATTTTCATAGTGGTACAATCATGGATTCCAATAGAGGCTTTGTAGACATTATAAAACTATCATCTGTATTCATAGTTTCACTTGTCACATGTATCGGTTTAGCTAGTGAATATGTGTTGTATATGAAGCTTCTCATTAGTAAATCTATTTGCATAGTAGTTTACTTTCTCATCATAGGTCACTTGTAAAGCATGTGTTTATATGGGACTTGTCTGCCTCACCTAGGTTGGGGTGTGACTTCTGGGCCTTAACAATCAAGAATAACTATAGTAGTATCTCCTAAAGAAAACTGTGGAACGGACACATAAAATCATAGGCCTAACCTATCGGGGATCTACTTTCCCTTCTCCTTTATCTTTTGACGCTTTTAAGAGGTGAGTCTTATAAGAAATGCACCTATTAATATAAACACTAAAGTTTTATGTCGCACCTTCGGATGAGGCATTATGCTATGTGATTTATCTATAGCTGTGATAAAATTTACATCTATGCCCAACCTTTTCTGGTCAAAATCTTCAGTACATAATGATACAAGGAAACATTTTCCCAAAATGTTCAAAACTCAAGTCAATAAGCATATAGGGGAATAGTCTATGGAGAAATAAGTCACATAGGGTATGACACATAGGCAAACTAGAACAAAAGGGAGCGCATAATATACGAGCATTAAGCTATATAAATATGTGGTGTACATGCGCATATGAACTATAGGGTAGCGTTTGAGCCAATGTACTATAAGGCATGTAGCAAATGGACTAGAAGAGCACTTGACACATGACCATAAAAGCTATAAGGCATGTAATGTTAAAGCAAGTAGGCTATGAGACATGTAATATATAGAAATGGTTTATGATGTATATGGCATGTAAACAAATGGTATGTGATTCATATAACCCATGAGCACTAATTTTGCCCATAGCATATGATCAATTAGCCTCAGTACCCACACAATATGGAGAAGTGACATGTGTACCAGTGCTATTATAACATGTAGGGAAAGGTCCTACGAAAACATATAGCAATAAACAAGGGTGCTCCGAAGTTGATAACACTTACATGCAAGCATTTTATGACATTAGGTAACATGTGAAAAAGTAATCCATAAAGGGCAAATGTCAGACAAATAGACGAGGTATAGAACATGTAGCATATATAATTATATAACAAACCATCTTTGAAAACTATGAGATATCCTATAGAACCACTCAACCATATTAAGGGAAAAACACTGTCTTAAGAGTTAGGTCACTGGTGGGATAGTTCTGCTCATATTCCTTATTCACCTCAAAGCACATACAATTGATTTCCCCATCTACTCTCTTCAATCTCCTTAGAATTCTTATAGATATTCTGCTATTCGAACTTGGCTTCCTTCTAGGTCAATATAAATACTACAGTTAAGATAGAGAAAGAAGATCCTCAATAGTTTACCTTTTGGAGTAGGAGGCCGAGTGTCACACCCCAACCCTGCTGAGGCGGACACTACCATATGAACACATGTGTTTACAAGTGTAACCTATGATGAGAAAGTAAACTACTATGAAAATAGATTTACTAATGAGAAGTTTCGTATACAATACATGTCGACTAGCTGAACCGATACATGTGAAAGTGAAACTATGAATACATACGATAGCTTTACAATGTTTACAAAGCCTCTACTGGAATCCATGACTGTACCACTAGGAAAATATGCATAGTAAAGACTCGGAAAATCCCTGAATCAACCTGGAGCTCACCAGTAACCATTGAGTATCATATGCTTCTATTGGGGAGATCTATTAATTGAGTACATGTACATGCATCATGAAATGCAGTGTCCCCAATAAGGGATGTCAATACGAAAGAATGTACTGAATATGTAAGGCATAATACGGTATATGTAAAATGAGAGCTCAAGTGAAACCAAATACCAATAGATAAGGATTAGAGACCACCTTTGCTTATACTTGTGGAATTGTGTATGTTACATTCTTTTCTTTTCTTTACTCTACGTTATAATCTTGATAAGGCATATGATACAAATGACCAGTTGATCAGTGGTAGAAGAGGATGACCCATGCTAGCCATTTTAACCCCCTGGGATGCTGTCCTCATAAGTCAACCAATTGGGATCGGCCCATGCTAGGCTTTCGCCCCTGAGCTGCCACCTTTCTATACCAATTGGCATTGGCCCATGCTGGGCTTTCGCCCTTGAGCTGCCACCCTACCATAACAATTGGGATCGACCCATGCTAGGCATTTGCCCCTGGGCTGCCACCCATAATTATATAGATTGCTTCACTTAGGCTCTTTAATCTTTCAGATTGTTGTTTTCATGTTCATAACTCTTTTGAGATTTTTCTTTTGATGATCTCTTTTGAGATTGTTGTTTTGATGATCTCTTTTGAGATTGTTGTTTTGATGGTCATAATCATTGTTGAGATTTGGAACTATGGACCAGTAGTAGAAGACATGAATATGGACTTACGATAGTAACAATGACATGGGAAGCAAATGTGACACCAACGTAATACATAGGATCTTGTATGACTCATTTAAGCATTTTGACATCTCAAATTGAAGCACATATAAAGTAAAGACATTTAATATTTAACATTCAGCCAAGAGATTTGAACTCTATATGATAATCAAATACTCACTAACTAATATCAAATACAAGGTATACATGAACGTGGAACCAAGGGAGAACGTGGGCAGATTCAACTTAAGGACGGATACATATTCCAAGTAAGTACATATAAAATATACAATAGAGCAAGTAGGGATCTTGTGAGGTAACATTATAGTCTAACACAATGGGAGTAATAACCAATAAAGGGAACATGTGAAAAGATGACATATAGGACAGAATGGCAATTGAAGCAAGTTGGCAAGATATGGGTAGATTGTATATCTAACATATAAACATATCTACCATCTGCAATTTAGGATACGTGCATGACAATACTTGGTAGAGTAAGCACGTTCATTTAGTAATAAACTCATATTAGAGTACTCCATTTAATGCTCTAGGGAGTAGGAACTGCAACTATGGATCAGTCACTACCAAAGGCACTTAGAAAGCTTACTTTGTAATACAAGTGTTGGATTCATGCCAAAGAAATAGGAAATCAAATAGCCTTACATACCTTGCTGCACAACTTTGGATATTACAATGAGTTAACCGTTTTGTTTTCAGCTTATGGAGTAAATTATAAAACTAGCATTAGTACCTAATAAACAAGTTTGGGTTACTTGATCAGACCAAAACAGTAATTGGCAGAGAATCTGTAATTGATCCCATCAAGGGTGTTCTTCCCACCTATTCTCCTCTATTTTTTTTCATATACTATACAGCCTAAATATGGTCCTCTGAAACTCCTCGGATTCATAACGTTTGGAAAACAATATACAAAGGGATGCCAGGAAGTAAGCTCATGCAACACTGAATTAAGTGGTGTTTCACTATACTTTCAATGTTCTATCCTATAACCAGTACCCATGACTTCTCTACACATATCTAGCCACACCCCCTTATTTTGCGATACACAAAACAGTCCATAAGCATCATAATGTGGAAATAGCAAATATGAACATACGGCTTCTCATCAACATCCCATGAGTTCCAACAACCATTACATTTAAGAAGCTCAAAATGAGCTCAGAATCAAAATTTAAGGGGACTCCACTCCATGGCTTTCCCAACCAGCACATCCTTCTTCCAAGCTCACACCATATAGAGACACTCCTTATTTCATTATCACATAAAAATTTTCACAAATAATGCAAGAACAAGAGAGGGATGAAAAATTCCATAGCTTATCTTGCTGGACAGAAACCTCACTTGCTAAGACTTGATGTTAAATCAGATTATTCACTTGAATTCCTTAAGATGGGATATGCTCTACTAACTTGTACTTTAAAAAGAAAGGGTTTGCTTCAGAGTTTAATGGTGAAGCTATAGACCAGAACTCTAGGAGCTTTTATGGCTTTCCTTGTGAGTAATTTTCTGGAAAATAAGTGATGAAGGAGATGTGATGAGCTTGAGTGCTTTACAAGTACCTCTGGACGTTTTCACTTAGTAAATTGGAGAAATAATATGGTCCTTTACTAAAAGCAAGCAGGAGCATCACCTCCTCAAGTTCTGCCACAAGGTTTTAAGTAGGTGCATCACTTCTTTTCCCTTTTCACTTAAAATGCAGTCCACCTATTCTAAGTAGGTGCATCACCTACTTGCTCTTTTTAACTTAAAATTCAGTCCACTAATTCTAAGTAGGTGTATCACCTACTTGTCACCTACTAGCATAGTTTAGTCAAGCAAGCACCTCACTTATTTTACACCACTTTCCCAATCTTAGTTTCTTTATCAGACCGTAGCACTAATACGCACTTGAACACTTCGACTTTTTCATAGAATACCACCTTTCTCGAGTTCGAATTGTTTTTGAGTTCACTTAGTCGTATATGTGTTGGAAGGCACGGGGTATGACAACTTTAAACCTATTCTATTATCTAGTCGCATAGGAAACCGAGTCCATAACTATACCACAGGAAATTGATAAGCGTCATATAAATACAACTAGGACACGTAGAATATGGGGTGTTACACCGAGGTCAACTTTACCTTTTTTACAAGTTTGTGTTACATCACACTTAATGTCTGGTGCCTTTTTAAGGTCAAAATAGAAAATAAATAGTGAAGCTTGAACGGACCATAAAACATGAACTCTAATGTCAGGTACCTATAAAGTTATATCATGATTCATAACGTTTTAGAGTTAGCCGCTTTCGGCTTAACTAGATAGGTCTGGCCATACATTAGATTTCCTCATTTTTTTTATAACAAGTGAGGGTGCTCCCACTCTCTTTCCCACGCAAGATATCAAGTAAGAACAACTAGCATATGATGAATTTTTCCTCTCCCTTAATTGGACTATGATTGATGAATTACTGCAGGCATATATTAAATTTCATCATGTAGTAGCTCTATTCAATTTGATGGAAGTCTATACATGTGTATAATTCTCTACTTCTCTTTTGTACTAATGATGTAGATGAACTAGGTCCATGTATCTTCTATCCAGGTAAGCTTTCTATTCCCCATTTTTTCTTGTTGTTATCAAGACTTGAATCATTACTAAAATGACTTTTCTGTCTAACAAAGGTTCACAAAGTTGTTCCCAGGTGCACCTTTATAACTTGTTAGGGTTGAAGGTTAATACCTTATTCTTGCCTCACACACGTAGCAATCACTCTTTCATAACCATCTATCTCAGTCTTCTATAGCATCCTCATATCACCCCTACTCCTATGTTTAGGGGATTTTACATGTATAATCTCTTTCTACCTAGAAGCTTTACGTAGGCATGTGTCATTCAAGCTTCATTCTCACATGTTTCCTGTCTAACAAGTACCTTTTAATCAAAACTAGTAGCTTTATGTACTCTAACCCCACTATGTACAACCTCACTAATCACAATTTAGGTCTAACCAATCAATTTTCCTTTTAGTTAACCTTACCCTTTGGTCACATACTAATCCTCTATAGCCAAAATATAGATTGTAGTAGGAACTGCCATACATAAATCATTTGCAGCAATTAGCACACTTATCCCTAAGTTTTATATCCATGAAAGAACATAAATGTTATTAGTACTTATTTGGGGTGGTTGGCACATACCATATAAAATGCCAACTATTAACATATTTGGGATGATATATGGTGAGAATGTGGGCCTTGTCAGCCAATTAGGTACCTCTCTAGTAGTAACACAATTGCACTGATACATGCACCTATCAGATTGTGGCCTTCTTCCAACTAAAAGAAACTGGTTTCCACAACATCAATTTTGAGTACATGTGTAAGGCTGAAAATTCTATGTATATTATAGACTAAGAACGACTGTCCTCTATAGGAATAGATCTGTAAATATGAAGGAAATATAGAACTCAAGAGTTGGTTACATCCTCCAAAGAAGATGTTCTTGGAAATGATAAAGCTCCTATATTTAACCCATCATTTTTAAAGCATATGGATAACCATACTTTCTCAACTGAACAAACGTGATACAAATGGTACAAATGCAACTTTAGATGCAAATAACGTAAAAGCCTTTACATACATTGTGGAGTAGGACAGTCGAATAAAATGAGCTCAATAAAGTGTTGTTTACATTTTAGCTACCAATAATCATAACCATAGTAAGCATAATATGAATAACATGATCAGGTAGGTACAAGTGGAAATTGACTTCTTAACTTCGCTCTATCGCACGATCTGGATTATGAAGAAAGGTAACATTTCCTAAATGTCCTAGCAGCCCCCTAATTATAAATGTGGCGCGCAACACATTCATAAGTAAGACTCTACTAGACACGGCTTTGTAGACTCCCTAGGATGAACTGCTCAGATATACCTTTTGTCACACCTCACCTTAGGTTAGGCGGATAAGTACCTTATGAACACATGCTATACAAGTGACCTATGACAAGAAAGTGAACTACTATGCATATAGATTTGCTACTGAAAAGCTACATATACAACACATGTCGACTAGCTGAACCAATATATCTGATAGGTAAAACTATGATTACAAATGATAGTTTTAAAATGTGTACAAAGCCTCTACTAGAATCCATGACTGTACAACTATCAAAATATGCATAATAAAGACTCGACAAATCCCCGAATCAACATGGAGCTCACCAACAACCGCTGAGTATCATGTGCTTCTATGTGGGAGATCTACTAGTTGACTACCTGTCCTTGTGGCGTGGAATACAACGTACCCAATGAGGGACGTCAGTACGAAACAATGTACTGAATATGTAAGGCATAATGCAACCATATGTAAAATGAGAGCCTAAGTGAAACCAAATACAAATAGGTAAGGATTAGAGACCACCTTTGGTTATACATTTGGAATCGTGTATGTTACATTATTTTCTTTACTTTTCTGTGCATTCTAATCTTTATAAGGCATATGATACAAATGACCAGCCGATCAGTGGTAGAAGAGGATGACCCATGCTAGGCATGTAATCCCTGGGATGCTTTCCTCATAAGTCAACCAATTGGGATCGGCCCATGCTAGGCTTTCGCCCCTGAGTTGCCACCCTTCTATACCAATTGAGATCGGCCCATGCTAGGCTTTCGCCCCTGAGCTGAAACCCTACCATACCAATTGGGATCGACCCATGCTAGGCATTTTCCCCTGGGCTGCCACCCATCATTATACAAATTTCTTCACTTAGATTCTTTAATCTTTGAGATTGTTGTTTTGATGCTCATAACTCTTTTGAGATTATTCTTTTGATGATCATAACTCTTTTGAGATTGCTGTTTTGGTAGTCATAATCATTGTGGAGACTTAGAACTATGAACTACTAGTAAAAGACATGTGAATATGGGCTTACGATAATAACAATGACATGTGAAGCAAATATGACAGCGACGTAATACTTAGGAGCTTATCTGACTCAGTAACCATTTTGACATCTCAAATTGAAGCACATATCAAGTGAAGACATTTAAAATTCAGCCAAGAGATTTGAACTCTATATGGTAGCCAAATAATCACTAACTAATATCAAATACAAGGTACATATGAAAGTGGAAGCAATGGAGAACGTAGTCAGATTCAACTTAAGGACGGATACATATTCCAAGTAAGTACATATAAAATGTACAATAGAGCAAGTAGGGATCTTCTATGGTAACATAATAGTCTAACACAATGGAGTAATAACCAATAAAGGGAAGATATGGACATGTGAGAAGATGACATATATGATGGAATAAACAATTGAAGCAAGTTGGCTTGATATGGGCAGATTGTATATCCAACATATAAACATATGTACTATGTGTAATCTAGGATCACTTTGATTTATATAAGGGGAATATGTGCCAAGGCTACTTTTACGACGAAACACATTTAAACCTTGCATGCTAATATTTGGTAGAGTAAGCACACACATTTAGTAATAAACTCATATTAGAGTACTCACTTTAATGCTCTAGAGAGTAGGAACTGCAACTATGGATTAGTCACTACCAAGGGGACTTAGAAAGCTTACAAGTGTTGGATTCATGCCAAAGAAATAGGAAATCGAATAGCCTTACATACCTTGCTGCACAACTTTGGATATTAGAATGAGTTACCGTCATCCTTTCAGATTATTTATCTACAATGGAGTAAATAATAAAACTAGCATTAGTAGCTGATAAACAAGTTTAGGCTACTTGATCAGACCAAAACAGTAATTGGCAGTAAGTCTATAATTGATCCTATCAAGGGTGTTCTTCCTACCAATTCTCCTCTAATTTTTTTTCATGTACTATACAACCTTCTTATATGGTCCTCCGAAACTCCTCAGGCTTCATAACGTTTGGAAATCAATATACAAAGGGATGGCAGAAAGTAAGCTCATGCTGTTCTCAATTAAGTGGTGTATCACTACACTTTCAATGTTCTATCCTATAACCAATTCCCATCATTTCTCTGCACATATCCAGCCACACCCACTTATTTTACGATACACAAAATAGTCCCTAAGAATCACAATATGGAAATAACAATATGAACATACAACTTCCGATCAACATCCCGTGAGTTCCAACTAACATTACATTTAAGATGCTCAAAATGAGCTCACAATCAAAATTTAAGGGGACTGCACTCCATGCTTGTCCCAACCAGCACCTCCTTCCTGAACATTTACTAAGCTCACACCATATAGAGACAACACTCCTTAGTTCATTAACACATATTTTTTTTTACAAACAATGCAAGAACAAGAGAGGGATGAAAATTTCCATAACTTACCTTGCTGGACAGAAACACTCACTTGCTAAGACTTGGATTCTTCAAGGTTTAGGTTGTCCTCTCCCCCTTAACTTGATGTTAAATCAGATTATTCACTTGATTTCTAACTTAAGATGGGATATGTTCTACTAACTTGTACTTTAAAAACAAAGGGTTTGCTTCAGATTTTAATGGTGAAGCTGTAACAGCCCGTATTATGCATATGCTTGTTCTATTTTTGTGATACTTGGCATAGCCGTATAGTATAGGTGAGGTACCATGTTTCTTATATGATTAGCATTGGTTTAAACTAGCTCAAAAGGTGATGTCAGCCTTGCATGTTTCGTCATGTGTACAGTTAGCTCCAACAGGAGTATTTAAACTCGAGACAGTAAGGTGGTAATTGAGCTTAAAGTGTAAAGTTAAGTGCTAAGTTAAAGCAAAAGGGATTAACATTTAAAAAATTGAATAAAATAAGTGAGCTGCTTGCTTGACTTAACTAAGCTAGTAGGTGACAAGTAGGTGCATTACCTACTTTGGCTTATTGACCGTCCAAAGGACCAAGTAGGTGCATCACCTACTTGAGCTATATGGATCTAGTTAAAAAAGGCTAAGGTTTATGGATCAGATTGGTCCTTTGCTAATGAACTTAGTTGAGGCCCGAACAAAGTTAAATAAAAGGAAAATGAAATTTAAGCCCAGCAGCCAAATCTGCCAAGGCCCAATATAGTTAAGCCCAAGTAAAAGCTAGTAGGTGCATCACCTAGTTTGACCTTTTGAGTTGCTTGATGTACATAAGCAGGTGCATCACCTACTTGACCAATTAGTGAATGAAAATGGACCAAAAAGGGATGTTCTAGAGGATTAATTTTTTATGGTCAAGAAGGCTTCATATAAGCCCAATTTGAGTTGATCTTTTCACTCATTTTAACATAAAAAATTCACAATTCACTCCAGCTCTATCTCTCTTTTCTCTTCAGAATTAAAATAGCAGCCTTAAAGTTCCTTCTAGGGTTCTTGCAGAAATCCTCATATCTGCAAACCAAGGTAAGAGAAACACTTATGGATTTAGCTTAATTCTCCCATGGGAGACTAGAAAACATGTTATTAATGCTCAATTATAAGTAGAAGGCAGAAGTTTCCACAAGCTACTGCTTACTTTCCTTAATTATTAAGATACTTTTCTCTTCTTCTTTCGGTTAAGTGTGAAGGGAAGTTGAAGTTCTAAAGGAATTAAAGTTATAAGGAGGAGTTGCAGAAATTGAGGTAAGGTGACTGCTCGATTTTCTTCCTCCTTATGTATGAGTTTGAGTGAGGAATTATGGGTGTGCTGTCATAAAAGAACTCAAGGGGTGGTGAGTTCAATAATTGGTTGTATGATAAAGAATATTTGAGGCTGTTTTATGTGTATTGTTGTTGGTGCAGCTTGGGGAATCTTGGAAAATGATATATAATGTGTATTGGGCAGAGAAGGAGGATGAGCTGATACACATTATTTAAGGGGTGTATGGGCTCATTACCAGTCAAAGTTTTGTTTTACGAGGCTCAGGTGTGATATCTGCTAATATTAGTTTATCATGACTTACAGATTAACACCTAAAAGGGGAGGCTGCATCGTGATAGTTATATTGGTCAGAGAATAAGGTATGTAAGGCTATTCGATTCAATATTCTTCGGCATGAAATCTGATATTCGCAATCAATATCAATAAGGGAATTTCCCAAGTTCTATTCCTAGTAAAGGAAACATAGTGGCAGCGTATGATCTTCAAATAGCTGACAATATTTACCCCTCCCCTAAGTGTATCGAATTACTTCGTTATATGTTTACCACTCTATACTTGTGTAATTATCCTCATGTGTGCTGGTATAGAAATGGTATTTGCAAAAGCAAGTTTGATGAATCCTCCTCTTAGTCAGCTGAAGTCAATTGTGTCATTTAGCACCAGTAATGCATTGATGTTACATAACTCCTTATGTCATTGTTACTGCTTTGAAGTAGTATTTTCATGTCTTCTACTACTGGTCCGTAATTCCAAATATAAAATATGATTATGACCACCAAAACAACAATCTCAAAGATTAAAGAATCTAAGTAAAGCAATTTGTATAATTATGGGTGGCAGCTCAGGGGCGAAAGCCTAGCATGGGCCGATCCCAATTGGTATAAAAGAGTTGCAGCTCGGGGGAGAAAGCCTAGCATGGGCCGATCCCAATTTGTGTAATTATGAGGACTGCATCCCAGGGGTTAAAATGCCTAGCATGGGTCATCCTCTTCTACCACTGATCAGTTGGTCATTCGTATCACATGACTTATAAAGATCATAACACATAGAAAGGTAAAGACAGGAATGTAACATACATGATCCCACAAGAGTTAACAAAGGTGTTCTTCTGTTCTGATTTATGCACATATGTATTGACACTCGGTTTCATTCGAACTCTTATTTATATATGTTAATGCCTTACATATTCAGTACATTTTCTCGTATTGACGTCCCTCGTGGGGGGGATGCCGTCTTTCATGCTGCAGGCACAGGTACTTCAGCTAGCAGACCTCCTCAGTAGGAGCACACGACACTCAGCTACTTTTGGTGAGCGCTAGATTAGAGACTTTGTAGACTTATGTATATGGGTTCAGTTGCATCTTAAAAAGTTGTGGTCTCAGTGGCCTAGTCATGTATATAAGTTTTAGGTCTACTTATGTTGGTTCATATCGCTGCATCCTATGTGAATTTGTCACAAGATTGTCATTGTTATATGTATAGTTAAGCGAAGGTTACATGCTAGTTCTCTTGGGCCTTTATGGCATCGGGTGCCTGTCCGTCTTAATGGAATGTGAGGCGTGACAGAAGCTATAGACCAGAACTCTTGGAGCTTCTATGGCTTTCCTTGGGAGCAATTTTCTGGAGAATAAGTGATGAAGGAGATGTGATAAACTTGAGTGCTTTTGTCACACCCCAACCCTAGGTGAGGCGGACAAGTACCATATGAACGCATGCTTTACAAGTCACTTATGATGAGAAAGTAAACTACTACTATGCAGATATATAAACTAATGAGAAGCTTCATATACAACACATGTTGACTAGCTGAACCGATACATGTGACAAGTGAAACTATAAACTCAGGTGATAGCTTTACAATATTGGTCTACATAGCCTCTACTGGAATCCATGATTGTACCTCTTTGAACTACGCATAGTAAAAACTCGGCAAAGCCCCGAATCAACCTGGAGCTCACCAACAACCGCTGAGTATCATGTGCTTCAATTGGGGAGATCTACTAGTTGAGTACTTGTACCTGCAGCATGAAATGCAGCGTCCCTAATAAAGGACGTCAGTACAAAAGAATGTACTGAATATGTAAGGCAATAATACAACCATATGTAAAATGAGAGCTGAAGTGAAACCAAATACCAATAGATAAGGATTAGAGACCACATTTGGTTTATACTTGTAGTATTGTGTAAGTTACATTCTTTTGTTTACATTTCTTTATATTATAATGTTTATAAGACATATGATACAAATGACCAGCTGATCAGCGGTAGAAGAGGATGACCCATTCTAGGCATTTTAACCCCTGGGATGTTGTCCTCATAATTCCACAAATTGGGATCGGCCCATGCTAGGCTTTCGCCCCTGAGCTGCCACCCTTCCATATTAATTGGGATCGGCCCATGCTAGGCATTTGCAGGGATGCCACCCATAATTATACAAATTGCTTCACTTAGATTCTTTAATCTTTGAGCTTGTTGTTTTGATGTTCATAACTCTTTTGAGATTGTTCTTTTGCTGATCATAACTCTTTCGAGATTGCTGTTTTGGTGGTCATAATCATTGTTGAGATTTGCAACTATGGACCAGTTGTAGAAGATATATGAATATGGACTTACGATAATAACAATGACATGGGAAGCAAATGTGACATGAATGTGTAATACTTAGGAGACTGTATGACTCAGTAAGCATTTTCACATCTCAAATTGAAGCACATATCAAGTGAAGAAATTTAACATTTAGCCGAGAGATTGGAACTCTATATGATAGTCAAATACTCACTAACTAATATCAAATACAAGGTATACGTGAACGTGGAACCAAAGGAGAACGTGGAGAGCTTCAACTTTAGGAAGGATGCATATTCCAAGTAAGTACATATAAAATGTACAATAGAGAAAGTAGGGATCTTGTGAGGTAACATTATAGTCTAACACAATGGGAGTAATAACCAATAAAGGGAACATATGAACATGTGACAATATGACATATATAGATAATTGAAGCAAGTTGGCATGATATGGGCAAATTGTATATCCAACATACAACCATATGTACCATATGTAATCTAGGATCATTTTGGTTTATATAAGGGAAATGCGTGCCAAGGGTACTTTGACGATGAAACAAGTTTAAACCATGCATGCTAATACTTGGTAGAGTAAGCATGTACATTTAGTAGAAAACTCATATAAGAGTACTCACTTTACTGCTCTAGGGAGTAGGAACTGCAACTATGGATCAGTCACTACCAAGGACACTTAGAAAGCTTACTTTTTGTAATGCAAGTGTTGGATTCATACCAAAGAAATAGGAAATCGAATAGCCTTACATACCTTATCCTTTGACCAATAGAACTATCATTATTCAGCCTCCCCTTTTAGGTTTTAATCTACAATATAAGTCATGATAAACTAAAATTAGCAGCTATCACACCGTGTGCACCGTAAAACAGCAGCTAACATTGATGGATAATGAGCCCATACAGCCCTTAAAATAATGTGTATCATCACACCCTCCTTCTCTACCCAATACATACATTATATATCATTTTCCAAGATTATCCAAGCTGCAACAACAACAATACACATAAAACAACTTCAAATATTATTTATCCTACAACCAATTATTGAACTCACCACCCCCTTGAGTTCTTTATGATAGCACACCCATAATTCTTCACTCAAACTCATACATAAGGAGGAAGAAAATGGACCAGTCACCTTACCTCAATTTATGCAACTTTTCCTTATAGCTTGAATTCCCCTAAAAAATTCAATGTAAAACACCGTATTTTACGTGTACAAGTCCTACACATATGGAACTTGATTTATCTTGGTGGTATAAGTAATGAACTTGATTTCCTAAATGAATGGTGACAATAAAGAAGCTATAAGGGTAACTCCCATACATTGTAATAATGCACGATCGAATGAACGTCAAATTTTAGAAATATTTAAATTCTGGATTGAAGGGCTATATGTAAGTCTAAAAGTTAAGGTGATCAAGTGTATATAAGTTTTGAGATAAACTAAGGAGATTACTCTCGGAAAACGAATAAAAGAATTGAGGTGCTTGTTGGACTTTATAAAGCTAGCAGGTATCACTTACTTGTTTAGCTAAAATGGACTAGGTAGATGGGGAAGATTAGTTCATGCATTAGTGGGATCACTTGAGGCCCAAATTAAATAAAAAGGAAAAGTGAATGGAGATAAGGCCTCACACCAATCTGTCCAAGTCCAACTACTTGAGCCCAATAAAGACTAAGGCCCAAATTAAGGGTATAATTCTAGCCCATGGCTTGATATTAGAAAGGGGAAAGATTGCAGCCCAAGATGAGTACATAAAGGGTCCATTTTATGTATATATAATTCCAAGCAGTTGGCTAACCTACTTGGACCAATTTGACAAATTAGTGGCTGATATTAAAACTTAAGATGTGGAGAAAAGTAAGACCTTTATAATCCCCAAGTTGCTGGCCATTTCCTCACTTTTAAGAATAGATAAAAATCAGATTTCTCTCTAAGCTTCTCCTCTCTCTTTCAAAGCATAGCAGCAACCACAAGTTACCTAGGGTTCTTGGATAAACCCAAGCCCAAGGTAAGATAAGTGGAATTACTAATGGATTTAGCCTAATTCTCTCATGGAATTCTAGATAAACATGTTAATTAGTTAAGAACAAGTAGAGGACTAAATCTGTCAAAAATTTAATTGCTCACTTTCCTTTGTTATTGAGAGGCTTTTCTCTTTTTCTGTGGCCTATATGAAGGGAAGCTCAAGTTATTGAAGAGTTGACATTAAAAGAAAAACGAGTTATAAGAATTAAGGTAAACTGACTGCCCTATGTTTGTCTTCCTTAAACACGAGTCTTAGTATGATATTTTAAGTGTATTGTTGATAAGAACTCGTGGGATGATGATGGGAAACTATGGTTTCACGTCCTCTATTATATGCTGGATTGTTAGGACTGTTTTTGGGATAGGTTGATGTATAAACATATAGGGAACAACTTGGTTGATATTAGGAAAGGGTGTAAATTGTTGATATTGAAATATAACTGTGTATTGTACAAATGCAATAAAAGAAGGCGGGGATTGAAAGAACAACCTTAGTTTGGTAATTACGGGTTTGCTGCCCGAGCATTATTGTTGAGTGAGATTGGACTGCCTAAGCATGTTTAGTAACTACTAATACTAGTTTATCACCTACTCTATTGTAGATAAGTATTTGAAAATAATGGAAGGTACTTCAAGGTAACTACAAGGTGGTACAACAAGGTATCTAAGGATTTTCGATTTCCTACTAATTGGCATGAAATCTAGACTCGTCCTCGATACATAGAGGTAGCCTACCACCTCCAACACGACTTATGACCTTGTTCTCACTTTTTAACATGTCTGCACGTTCCAATACATGTTCATTGTAAAATCTGTACATATACATTGAATACCCTGCATGAGTTCTCCTTTTAACTAAATAAGGTCCATATGCTATTTCAGCTTTTCACTAATTGTGTAACTACTCTCTACTTTGTTGTTCTTGCATTATATGATTATTACATGTCACTTGTTGAGTACATAGTCCCAGAACCCAAAAATGCTATGAAACCAAAAGAATCATCTCAAATGTTAATGGAAAAATATTAAATGAATCTACTTATTGATGGGTGTATCCCAGGGATGGAAGAATCACCTAGCATGGGTCGATCCCAATATTACGGGTGGTATCCTAGGGGTTAAAAGAAAGCCTAGCATGGGTCGATCCCGATTTATATGTCTACCACTGATCAGCTGGTCATTTGTATTATATGATGTGCACAGAGTGTAAAGTAAAGAATGATAAAGTAAAGAAAAGAATGTAAAGTTACTGATTCCATAATATGAGAAAAGGTGGTCTTGTATTCTTACATTGGTATATGATTTCATTTGAGTTATTATTTCACATACAGTACTTTATGCCTTACATACTCAGTACATTCTCCCGTACTGACGTCTCTCTCGGGGGACCTGTATTTCATGCTGCAGTTACAGGAGCTACTAGTTTTCCCCAATAGGAGAACAGAACATCCAACGGCTATTGGTGAGCTCCATGTTGATTCGGGGCTTTCCGAGTCTATAGCATGTATTTTGGTATTGTACAGTAGCTGAGTGTAAGGCGGGGCCTGTCCCGACCTGAACCCCATAATGTTTTATCATTTAGAGGCTTTGTAGACTATGTATAGTGAAGTGTGGTTGTGCCTCGTGTCTTAGCCATCATGGTCCCAACGGCCAAGTCATGTGCACTTTCTTTTGGCTTGTTAATACTGTCTACTTTTATGAAAACATGTTATCCACTATGGCAGCACCTTTAAATGTTCATTGATAGAGCATGATTACAGGTTGGTCCTCCCAAGCCTTCTCGGCAACTGGTGCCGGTCCGCCTTATTGGGATTTTGGGCGTGACAAAAGTGGTATTAGAGCTAGGTTATCGTAGGGAGTCTACAAAGCTGTGTCTATGTAGAGTCTTGCTTATGGATGTGTTGTTCACCACATTTATAAGCAGGAGGCTACTTGGCATTTAGGAGTTGTCCCTATCTTTTCATTCTTTAGATCGTGCCGTAGCGCCAAATGTTGTAGGTGGACCATGCTTAACCTCTTAATTGTTTTGTTATAGTACAAATGCCGCAAAAAAGGAAAAGTAAAAGCAAAGGAAAGCACGTAGAAGTGGCGGCTAGAGAGGCCAGCCAGACTACCCCAGGTGAGTCCCAAGATGAGTGTCCAGCACAAACATTCCCAACTCCTCCACTTCCTGAAGAGTTGAGAAGGGATGGAGTTACCCTAGAACCACCTACAGATGCTACCGTGAAAGATTTTAGGAATGCGGTTCAATTATTGACTCGTATAGTTGCTGGCCAAGGTCAAAGGTAAGAAGGCCCAGTTGCGGGAATTGGTGGTGCAGATAGGGCAGCTAGCACGCAGATACGTGATTTCCTTAATGTGGACCCTCCATCATTCACCGGGTCAGATCTTAATGAAGATCCGCAATACTTTATTGATCAAATCCAACGAACTTTGGATGTTATGCACATGAGTGGTAAAGAAGTTGTTGAGCTAGCAACATATAGATTAAAGGGTGTGGCAATATTATGGTATGAAACTTGGAAGCAATCTAAGAGTACAGATGCACCTCCAGCTACTTGGAAAGAGTTTAAAAAGGCGTTTCTTGATCATTATTTGCCATTGGAGATTCGAGAGGCCCCCGCAGATCAGGTCCTAAATATTCACCAAAGGGGTATGAACGTGAGAGAGTACAGTTTCCAATTTAATTCCTTGTCCAGGTATGCTCCCAATGTAGGTGCTACTATGGAGGATAGCGTTCATCGATATGTGGATAGATTGGATTCGCATCTGGTTAGAGATTGTACTATTGCTTCTTTAAATAAAGACATGGATATAGCAAGGATGCATTCTTTTGCATAGAAATTGGAAGATCAAAAGCAGAGAAGAAAGACACAAGAGACAGAAAGGGGGCAATCCAAGAGGGCTAGGCCTACCGGGCAGTTTACACCACCTCAAGGTGAGTTTAAGCCTCTGTTTTCTAATAGACCATCTAGGCCGTCATTTCCCTACTCTACAGCTAGCACTCCACCCCAATTTCAAGGGCCAAGAGGCAATCAGTTTAGGTAAAAGAGTGAGAGCCAAGGTTTACGGACAACATGATATCCAGAGCAGGGCAGTACAAGCCAATCAATGCCTCCTAGGCAGCCTTGTAAACAATGTGGGAGGATTCATATAGGTATATGTTGTATTGGGACAGATGCCTGTTATTGGTGTGGTATGCCAAGGCACCTAATGAGAGATTTCCCTAAAGGGCGCATGGGTGATATAGCACAAACCTACTGGATTAGCTGTTGCATCGTCATCATCGGTGCCTCATTTAGGTAGAGGTCTACAGGTTCCTACAGGTCGTGGTAGAGGTGTTAGAGGAGTAGCTAGTTCTAGCAGAGTCCAAAATCGCACATATGCTCTAGGGAGTCGACAGAACTTGGAGGCTTCACCTGACGTAGTAACAGGTACATTGTTCATCTTTTCACATAATGTATATGCGTTAATTGATCCTGGTCCCACACTATCGTATATCACTCCACTAGTTACTGGGAAGCTTAAAAGAACACCAAAATTATTGAATAAACCATTTGAAGTGTCTACACCAACCGGTGAGTCTATTATCGCAAGAAGGGTCTATCGTAACTGCATAGTAACTATTTGTGATCGTGATACATTGGCTGATCTAATTGAACTAGAAATGGTTGAATTTGATGTTATAATGAGTATGGATTGGTGGGCTTCTTGTTATGCCACGGTGGATTGCCGAATTAAGAGAGTGCACTTTCACTTTCCAAACGAGGCAGTCCTTGAATAGGCAGGCAATGTTGCAGCGCCAAGGGGTAAGTTTATTTCTTATTTGAAGGCGAGGAAGATGATATCAAAAGGGTATATATGTCATCTAGTTAGAGTGAGAGATGTGGAGGCAGAACAACCGACTCTTCAATCTGTTCCGGTAGTAAATGAATTTATTGATGTGTTTCCTGAAGAGATTCCAGGTTTATCCCCAGAACGAGAAGTAGAGTTTGGTATCGATTTAATTCCAGGCACTCAACCTATCTCTATTCCTCCGTATAGAATGGCCTCGACAGAATTACGTGAATTAAAGGAACAATTAAAGGACTTGTTAGAAAAGGGTTTATAAGGCCTAGTGTGTCCCCATGGGGTGCACCAGTGTTATTTGTATGTATGAAGGACGGCATGTTGAGAATGTGTATCAACTACCGACAATTGAATAGATTCACAATTAAGAATAAATATCCCCTCCCCAGAATTGATGATTTGTTTGATACTACAAGGTGCCAAGGGCTTTTCAAAAATTGACTTGAGATCAAGTTATCACCAAGTGAGGGTGAAGGAGAAGGATATACCCAAGACAGCTTTTCGAACACGGTATGGTCATTTCGAATTTCTCGTTATGTCATTTGGGCTAACAAATGCAGCTGCAATTTTTATGGATTTGATGAATAGGGTGTTCAAGCCATTCTTGGATGTATTTGTGATAGTATTTATAGATGATATCTTGGTGTATTCAAGATCAGGAGAGGACCATGCAAATCACTTACGACAGGTATTACAAGTTCTTCGTGATCGGCGGTTGTATGCCAAGTTCTCCAAATGTAAATTTTGGTTAAAATCAGTGGCATTCTTGGGTCATATTGTATCTGATGAAGGAATAAGGGTTGATTCACAAAAGATAGAGGCCCTGAGAGATTGGCCAAGACCAACAACACCCACAGAGGTTCGTAGCTTCCTAGGGTTGGCAGGTTATTATAGAAGGTTCGTTGAAGGATTTTCTTCTATT
>JAJOOE010001546.1:0-26787 GCA_036250405.1 Solanum raphanifolium
TCAAAAAAATATTAATTAATTTTTTTTTCTATATTACCATTATAATTAATTCCTTTTGAGAGTATTCACATTTGTTTGTAAATTTTCACGATTTTTTTAAAGGAGTGAATTAGTAAAATTATCTTCCTATGTATAATTTCTTAAGCGTCGTGCAAGATGAAAAGTGATCAGCCAATACATTACAGGACGGAAGGAGTATTGAAATAATAAAGAACTAAATTAGCCATGATTTTAAAAAAAGATAATTTATTTTGCTAGTCTTATTATCTCTTAAATTTGTTCACAAGGGCATTAATACCTTTTATCCTTTGTTATATTTTTTGTGTGAAAATATCACTATCATTATGTTTATGGCATAAAAATACCATCCATCTTTTTTAATAGTTGAAAAAAATATCCATTTACCAAACGATTGCTTCAAAATTTTAAAAATATGGTCAATTTGTGAAAAATACAAGAAAATAAGTGGTATAAGCACTTCTCATTTTAAGAAAATAAAAATAATTACACAATTTTTCTTCCGCTTCCTTATACATTAGGTATGAATCACAGCTTTTTTTTACATAAATATTTTAAAATTATTTTATTACATTAATAATAATGGATTCATTTTACTAACTCTAAGAATAATATGATAAAAAGAATCAAATTCAAATATACCTTGATACATTATATTAATTCTTATAACTTTTAGTCGAGTTTAAGGCCTAATAAAATAATGTTGAAGGAAATAATAGAATAATGTAAAAATTAATGCAAGTAACTAAATTCTATATAAAATATTAAATTGGCATTATATAAAAATTATCATTTAAAATAGTCAAGTTAATCTCGTAATTTCCGATATAAGTTTTTACTTTAGTCTATACAATTAAGTGCACATGTTCCAAAATTTAATAGGAGGACAATACTGCCCTATTTTAAATAATTGAAGGGCGAAATTGATCTATTTTTCTTTGTTTTGGAGCATCCGTTTACAAGAAAAATATTTTTAAACTACTTTACTAGTTTGAGGAAATTTTGAGCAAAACATATAGCGACGAATATATTTTTAAATCAAAACATAATAGAATAAAATTGACTCATTTTAAATTGTTCGGAAATATATTTGACCATTTTTCCTTTATTTTTTTAACAATATTTCTTTTACACTTATGACTTTCCTTTTCTTCTGCTTTTTCATCATTTTCTCCGCCATTTGCATCGACTTCATTTTTACAATCACCATTACAATAATCTTCTCTATTGATGCTAGCCATTTGCCATCAATTTTAATTTCTATTTAAAAAAAAAATTAAAATCATATAATTTTAGCTTGGGAGTAGATAAGAGAGAAAATTATTAACGACTTTCAAGAAAATTTTAACATCAAATTTTAATGAAGGAATAAATTATTGATTAAACTATAGTGGGAGAAAGGAGGGGGGGGGGGGAGGGGGGATAAACTCTACAATTCTTGTGTTATTATCAGGATTTAAATGAAAAAAGGCATAATAAACTTTGTTACCTCAACTCTTAGGTTATAAATATGTAGATGATGAGTGAAGGTTAAATTTTTTATGAAATGGTCAATTGACATTTACTTTAACACAAAAAAATTGAAAATTAGTGGCCTATATATTTAATATTAAATTAATAAGAGGGAATGAATTGATATGAGTTCACATAATCCAGAATTCATCCAAAAAACCAAAACAAAGAGAAAAATATTATTTTATTCACATACTTAAATAAGAAATCAAGATAAATAAAATTATAATAAGTAGCAAATAAATAATTACAATAAGTTTCAAACTAGAGAAAGAAAGACAACTAAATGATAATAAGGTGAATAACCAGAAAGAATGAATCATGAACAAGAAATAGAGATTGTTGATGACAAAAGAAGAAGAAGAGAAAAACAAAAACAAATAAAATAGAAAAACATAAATAAATGGATTTTTTTAAAAAGCCCTCTTTTTAATGATATTAATATGCGAAAAATACGTTGACTCCTCAATTTGGGTAATTAAGTTCTACTTTGTATTTTGAGCTTGTTTACAAGTTTGGTTTAACTATTTGTGGCTTGGAACGATCTGTTCAATCATTTTGAATTTTAGTTTTTTTTTTCTATTTGTAATTTTTGTAGGCTCATTTGATATTTTATAATTTGCTGGTATGGGTGATATGAATCTCGATGAGCTCGGGCACATTTTGGAACACTTAAAAATCAAAACTAGTAATTTAAAAGAACAACAGTTTATTGAGGTCGTATATGTTATAAAATGAATTCGAATTCGTGATTTAAATGTTTTTACAAATTTATATGATAATTTTAGATTTGTACGTATATTTGATTTGTAACTAGAGGGGTTTAGATGAGTTCCAGAGATTAATTTCTGTCACGATTCAAAAAATTGGGGAAGTGATAACACATATTCAATCCATCAATATATAAGACGAACAGAATATATAAAAGCATAATGAAAAATCAAATATACAGAAATAATACTTAAAATAAAAATAAGTCATAAATAAACATTTTTTTCTAATAAAACAAAGACGAAAATGCATAAATAGATACAAGGCTCCCCTAAAGTTGATTTCACTAGTACAATCCTCTATAAATCTAAAAATACAGTCGCAAACTTTACAATATCCAAAAAAAAAAAACAATATAATGTAACGATCCTTTTGGTCATTATGAGCAAACTATTTGTAAAAGAAATCAGACGAGAAAACTTCCGGGTTAAATAGTTGAAAATTTTAGGCTAAGCTTAACTGAGTAGTTAAACCTATTTTTAATTGCATGATACCTTGTAAATTATCGAAAGATTGCATGTATAGGCCTTCAACACAGAGTCTGGGTGGACGAACGTGTGTTTAGGATGGTAAGGTATTTGATTGTTGATGTTGAACTTATGATTGTCGCTAGGTGTTATCCTAAGGGTGGTAATTTGTGGGTAATGGGAAAACTGTCTAGAAGAATCATTTGGAGTGAGTGATGGTGGTTTTGTTTCCTTGTTTATGTTATAGGTTCACTACTAGAAATAAACTATTTTCCAATTATAACTACCGACTATAAATGTGCAATTGGTATATTTGATATTTTTTTGACTACTGTAATCGGTAAATTAAAATTTATATTTTTCTAATTTTTCATAATTTTACTCGACCATGATTTCAACTATTAAAGTTATAAAGTTTTGTGAAATGAAATAAAAAAATAACTGACCAGTTACTGATTACCGTAGTCGGAAACTTATTAAAATTATTTTAAAAATATTATTAAATGGCGACTACTGTAGTCGGCCATTTTACAATATTTTTAGTTTAAAATTAATTTTATTTTTCGACTACTGTAATCGTTATTATTTTAAAATCACTCACTCTTATATTAGAAAAAAAAACTCTTTTATTAAATCAGTCTTGGGTTCTTGATAGAGGTTAAGGCGCTTTCAGTCTATCACCCTTGTCTCCTCTTTGAATTTTGATTTGACTTAGCACAACACGAAATGACATTTTCATTTGCAATCTGTGAACGAGGTACTGCAAAATTTCTCCTTTCTTTTTATGGTTTTAATTTCAATGATTTTGAGTAGGTAGGGTTTTAGTTTCAATTCTATTGAGGTACTGTAAAATATCTCCATTTAGTTTTAGCTAGGAATATTAAAAAAGCAACTATATGGGATACATACTTGCTTTCCTAATTGATTGTTTGCTGCTTGTGTAAAGTTCAAATCATGACATCCGTGGAATTATTTTTGTTAAAACTTCGCTATAATTAGCTTGTTTGATTCTGTTTGGGGAAAGACT
This sequence comes from Solanum raphanifolium, assembly GCA_036250405.1. Classification (NCBI taxonomy): domain Eukaryota; kingdom Viridiplantae; phylum Streptophyta; class Magnoliopsida; order Solanales; family Solanaceae; genus Solanum; species Solanum raphanifolium. The sequence continues at coordinate 3,796 of JAJOOE010001546.1, forward strand.
CATGTGATTGATTATTCCTCCCTTCATTGAGCATGACTTTATCTACTATGAAAAGACTCATTCTTAGCATCACTAGAGGGAAGAAAAAAAAAAGAAAAAAACTCTGGAGTTCAGAAACTTCTCTTCTCGACTCCTTTTCTTTTGTATTATATTTAAAACTTTTATATTTTCTTTTGGTTCTGGATATTACTATTCAAGTGTTGTGATCTTGACGGCTACCGTTAGCATCAGCCTGTAAAGGGTAAGGAAGCTAACAATATTAGAAAAAGAACTAATGACTCAACTTGTCGAGTATGCATTTAATCTTTACTGCTCGTCTTACTTCTGCGTTCATATTATCTTGGTTTTCTTTAGTTCTCTGTCTAAATTATTAGCTATAGTTTCTTGTTGTTATATGCCGAAAATCTATTTCTTGTTCATATCGTGAATTTAGATTCAGTGTTCTAAAACTCGACGTTGTAGAGATTCTTGGCACCATATAAAGTCTGTTTGTTTTATAGTTTGTATACTCTTCATGTATTAAGTTTTAAATAGGTCCTTGAATTTTCTTGGTGTTGAATTCTTTTTTTTCTTCTTGCTACTTAATGGCTATAGGTTTACTAGTGTCCAGCAAAATTGTCATTTTTTTTGGATTGTTCTATTAAATTTAGAATTAGATTGACATAAAAATCACATCAATAGGAGCCTAGTGTTGAAGTTCACTGAAAAATATTTATGTTTTCTTTCATGTTTATAACTTAGAAATTACATTAGGGCGTCTGTTCCTTTCCATTTGTTGTTATGTGTGCTAGAAACATGCTTTAAGAATGATTATCGTTTGTTAATGACATCCTAAGAATAATATATTTACTGAAGATGTCTATTTCACAGAGTTTTTGAAGCATAAAGATTTAGCCCTCTGATTAAAATAACTTACAGTGTATAGTGTGTTATGTTATGAACACTTGAAGAGTTGTCATATTCAAGTATTGTTTCTATGGACTACTTAAACAATTTCTATGATTACAATAAAATTAAAGTAGACTCAAATTTGTTTTAATTTGTTTTGGTTATACTTCTCTATCTGGAACCACTTTCTCATTGATCGAGGTTTAGTTTAATGTTGAATATATTACAATGCATAACGTATTGCGTTGCTTTTTACTTGGTAAAATACATGTTTATACCTTAGTGTTTAGATCTTAGGTAAATGACATATTAAAAAGGTTTACATTTTTGTTGAAATTTGCTATGAACTTTGAAATTTTTATAGTCTAGAAACTTGTGACTACCAGAATGTTAAGATATTTTCTGTCTAATTTTTTTCATGTGACAAAATGTTTAAAATTCTCATTGTGACAAAATGTGAATTTCCTTTTGCAGAGTTTGGATAATGGAAATTCAGGAAAACTTCTATTATCTCCTTTCTAGTTTTAGAAATTTCCTCTTACAGATCTTTGTTTGTGCAAGTTTTTTCTCAGATCCCTTATGAATTCAATGGATTTGTAATCATTTTCGATAAGTAGCCAATTTACAGATGCATATGCATTTGTTTGTATTACTTAATAACTACTGTAGTTATATCTTATGAGCATTAGTGTTCCCAAGCTGAAAATAGTTTCTAGATCAAATATTTATTCTACTTTACTTATTAGTATTACCAATTTAATGCTTGCTAGGGAGATGAAAATGGGTGAAAATTGAAAGGTTAGCTTGTGCCAATTTCATGTAATGAATGTGTTGACTTGGGTGTGCAAGTGTAATTTTATTCATTGTGATTGTGATGTGTGATTGTTGGTTGGCTCGGGTACCACACTTGATACATACTAATGATTGGCTCGAATACTATGTCTGGTACATGATGATATCTGGGTACCACTTATAGTACATATTCGAGTTGCTTTGATACCACACCTGATACGTGATATTTATATGATTGACTCGGGTACCACGCTGATACAAGTTACTAATGATTGGCTCGGATACCTGGTATATGTGATTGTTTATGTGTAGGTTCCATGGGTGAAAACTAGGTTACTCTTTCATAATGTGATTGCTATATGTTGGTTCACGACTGTCCAGAAATTATGCTTAGGTGCTGAAGAGGCTCTTGTAAAAGACCGAAGTATAGGTTAAACACCGAAGGTGATGTCTTGGGGATTCTTGGGCGGTCTGGGTTACTTGAAAAGTGTGTTGAGATAATTTGTGGGCTTGATATTCTATGTGGTTGTTGAGTCAAGGTGTTTTAGTAAGAGTCATTGCAGGTAGTTCACTAAGTTGGTCAATGGTTAGAGTGTTAGCATGATAGCTTCAGGGAGAGTAGTGACCAGTCAACATAGTTAGTGGTGAAATTGGATTTAAGAATGGAAACAACAGAGAAAGTTTGGTGTTGGTAGAATGAGTGGTCTTAGAAAGTCTTCATGTGATAGAAAGGTTATAATATGATTTGATCTAGGGATGATATGGCCTATATAGTCGAGTTGACAACGGAATTAGGTGGTATGTCTTGAGATAAAGGGTATGAGTTCAAATGTAGCATGACTTGATAGTAAGGGTGGTGAGTGAAGAAATCAGGGTGATAAGTGTATCTCCAAGTTTCATATTTCGTTGATTATTTGCATGAAATTATATGGTGGATTTGAATCAAACGATAATGCTTACCAGTACGTGTTGTTTATACTGATACCACTCTTCTATGTCCCTTATCATAATCTCATTACAAAATCAGTGATGTTTCTTAAGTGAAGACGAAGATGATCTTCAACAGCTTCTAGCTCTCTTCCCTTATGGTAGGAGTTGTATCTTATTATTTTTGAATCGTGTATTCTCTTAGAAGCTCTTGTACTTGATTAAACTAGTTGTTGAAAGGGTTCTGTATATTTCTCAAAAGTACCTTAGTTTTAACCGAATTTGAGAGTATTTATATATTTAAAATAGGGTGATTGGTTTATAACTGTTCGCTTTCGCATTACTTGTTTCAGATTGGTTGTAAGAGTTCTCCCATCAAGGAGTTAGAGTTGGTTCTCACATGGTCCAATGGGTTGAGTCACTACAATTTCGGTATCAAAGCGCAGATTACCGGTCTCCTAGTACAAGAGCAAATGTCGAATAGAATCCTGAGAATTGGTGTGTTGACGTCTTCATTTAATCTTGAGGGAGATATGAAACATTCTAGGAAGCTGTCTCACTTTTTCGCTCCTTTCGTACTACCTGTCGCTTGTGGTATAGATTGAGTCCAATTGATATCTCAAACAAAGTAAACTAGATGTCGTTATCACGACCGAAGGGACAAAGTAATGAAAGTTGAAACCACAAAGGTTCTAATTTGTACCTAGCCTTAAAGGTCATGTAAATACATGGATGGTCAGGTATAGTATTCATCCATAATACGAATAAATGTAACGAATATGATTTGATTTAGTGACAAAACTTGATGATTGTGATTATGTGTGTGGTATTGTCTGAATAAGTGCAAATGTATGGTCAATAATTGATTGTATTACTGTGAAATGGAAGTTAGGGTAAGAGTGTAACTTGGTTATGTGTGATAGGTTAGTGATAAATTGCTAAGTGTTTAACTAGAAAGTTTGTGTTAAATTGTGTGCATGCATTTACCATCGGTAAAGGGAAAAAATGGATTGCGACTATGGGAAAATTCCACTTTCAGGATAGTTAGGATTGATTGAGAACCATGGGGGAAAAGGCAATTCGGGTATGATAACGAGAATGTAATGATTTGAAAACTTTCTAAAGGAAATCAAGGCCCAACAATTTCAGGATGAACAATTGAACTAGCTCCGAAACAAGGTGGTGTCTAGGGAGACCCTGAGCACCACACTCGATGCGTATGGGGTGTTGTGTTTTAGGGGGCGGATTTGTGTCCCACAAGTCGATGGTTTGGTTCAGAATGTGTTGGAAAAAACTCATGGTTTGCGGTACTCAATTCATCCAAGTATAACCAAAATGTACCAGAACTTGAGACAAATTTGTTGGTGGCGTGGGATGAAGAGGGACATAACGAAATATGTGTTTCAGTGTCAGAAATTGTCGGGAGGTGAAATATGAGCGCTACAGGACGGTAGAATTACTCTAAGGGATGCCCATACCTGAGTGGAACTGGGAAAGGTTAGCCATGAACTTTGTAGTGAATTTTCCTAAGACTTTGGGGAAGTACTATTCAATTTGGGTCATTGGGATTAGTCCTTATTATTGTGTGAATTTCTCATACAACAACAATTATCACTGCAGTATAGATATGACACCATTCAAAGCACTTTTGGGGAGGGGATGTAGATTATCCATAAGATGGTTTGAGGCAGGCGATGCACAGTCCCTAGGCGTCGACTTAGTAAGGGAAGCTTTGGAAAATGTGAGGGTTATCCAAACCAAGTTATTGGCAGCACAAAGCATACAAAAGAAGTATACATATCACAAGGTAAAGTACATGATATTTCAGGATTGTGAGCAGGTTCTATTGAAAGTGTCACCAATGAAAGGGGTGATGAGATTTGACAAGAAGGGTAAAATTAGCCCTTGGTGTATTGATCCATTTGAGGTTCTTGAAAGTGTGGGGTTGATAGGTTATAAATTAGAATTTCCGCACAATTTGTCTGGGTCCATCTAATTTTCTATATATCCATGTTGAAGAGATACCATAGGGAGGGAAAGTACATTATCCAATTGTATTCAATCTTGTTACATAAGGACCTTTAGCACGAATACGAGACGGTTGAAATTCTTGATCGAGATGTTAGGAAATTGAGGACTAAGGAAATAAGGTTTGTAGAGGTTTAATGGAAGCATCTTCCAGTTGAATAAGCTACTTGATAAATCGATAAGGACATGCTGGACAAGTACCCTCACTTGCTTGAGGATTTATATACTACTTTTTTTTGGATTTAGCTCCTTTTTCTTGTTGGATCATTCATGGATAAATGATGGATAAATTGGTATATATTGTAACTATACTTTCAATCGTTAAGGGAGAGCTATTTGTAAAAGAAATTAGGTGAGAAAAATTCCAGATTGGAGAGTTGAATATTTAGGCTAGGTTTAGCTAAATTATTAGACCTGTCTTTAATTGCATAATATCTTGTAAATTTTCAGAAAATTGCATGTATAGGTCTTTGGCACAAAGCATGATGAATGAATGCGTGTTTATGGCTATTTAGGATGTTAAGGTATTTGATTGCTGACGTTGACCTTATGATTGTTTCTGGGTGTTGTCCTAGCGGTGGTAATTTGTGGGTAGTCAGGCTGTAAGCGGGAAAACTATCTAGAAAGAATCATTTGGAGTAGGTGATGGTGCTTTTGTTTCCTTGTTTATGTCATAGGTTCTTGCTAAATGATTCATTAGTATTACCTATTTAATGCTTGGCTAGGGAGCTGAAAAAGGGTGAAAATTGAAAGGTTAGCTTAATGTCAATCTCATGCAATGAATGCGTTTATTTAAATGTGCAAGTGTGATTTTATTCAACGTGATTATGATGTGTGATTGTCGGTTGGCTCAGATACTGCGCCTGATACATACTAATGGTTGGCTTAGATACCTCGCCTGGTATAAAATATGTCCTGGTTGGTTCGGATACCACGCCTGATACAAATTTGGTTGGCTCGAATACCACACATAGTACATTATATCTATATGGTTGGCTCAGGTACCACACTAGTTATTGTTATTAATGATTGGCTTGGTGCCACACTTGATACATATAATTGTTTGTCTGTGGGTTTCATGAGTGAACTGGGGTACTCCTACGTAATCGAGTGTACAAGTTAAACACCAAAAATGATGTCTTGGGGATCCTTGGCCGGTCGGGGTTACTAGAAATGTGTGCTGAGATCAATTATGTGTTGTTGTGGTGGTTGGCATGTCTTATATGGTTGTTGGGTCAATGTGTTTTAGTAAGAGCCATTGCAGGTGGTTCACTAGGTTAGTCAGGGACCAGGGTGTTGGCATGGTAGCTTCAGGAAGAGTAGTGGACCGATTAATAGAGTTAGTGGTGGACTTGGATTTAGGAATGAAAAAAAATAGAGAATTTATAGTATTGATAGAATGAGTGGGTTTAGAAAGTCTTTATATAATAGAATGGTTAGGTTATGATCTGGTCTGAGAGTGGAATGACCTAGATGGTGGAGTTGATAGCAGAATGAGGTGGGGTGTCTTGAGATAGAGGGTATGAGTTCAAAGGTAGCATTACATGAAAAGTAAGGGTGGTGAGTGAAGAAATCGGGGTTATAAGTGTATCTCCAAGTTTCATATTTATTTGATTATTTGCATGATATTATGTGGTGGATTCAGATCGATTGATGATGCATATCAGTATGTATTGTGTTTACTGATACTACTGTTTCTATGCACTTGACATAATCTAGTTGTAGTATTAGTGATGTTGCTTAGACGAAGATAAAGATGATCCCCGACTAGGGGTGGCAAATTGTTGGATTTGGATGGGTTTCAAAAATTATCCAATCCGCCCATATTCTATATGGGTAAATATGGTTTGGCTAATTAATGGACATATTGGATATGAGTTACCCATATTTCATCTACATTGATTGAAGAATTAAGAAATGAATTTATATGTTTTAAGTTTCTAAAGTAATTTTTTATTCTACTCACTCCCACCCCTACCTACAATTCACCCACTCCTAATTTTATTTTTTCTAACCCCCACCCTGCTTTTATCCCCCTCCACCTCACCTCGCCTACGTCCCCCCTACCCCCACCTGGACCCACCCATCCCCATTTTTTTTAAAAAAAAATTCTACCCTACCCCCTCCCCTAATTTCCATTAAAAAATTGATTTTCTTTTTTATGTTTTATTTTAAAAAAATAACCCAACCTACCCCTATTTTTTTTTTCAAAAATAAAATAAAATTTCCCCCTCCCCCCAAAATTTGTATGTTTTTTTTTAAAAGAAAAAGCATGTCGTTTTTTTAAAAAAAAAATCTTGCCACCCTCCAATTTTTTTGAAAAATAAATTAATATTTTTGAAAATTAAAAATTAATATTAATTTTATTTTTATTTTTTTAGCACAATTAAGAATTTTGAATAGAGGTGAGAAGTGAGAAGTGAGTGATCTATTATGGGTCTATATGCATACCCATATTTTACCAATTTTGACCATATTTGTAGGGGCTCTTAAAATAGCGTGAAATCCATATTTACCCAATTAAAATATGAGTGATCCAAGTCATTAAATATGAGTTAAATTGACTCATTTCATTAATATGGGCTGAAATTGCCACCCCTATCCCCGACATCTTCTACATCTCTTCGCTTATGATGGGAGTTATGTTTTGTTATTTTCGAATCTTGTATTCTCTTAGAAGCTCTCATACCTATTTATACTAGTTCGTTGGGAGGGTTCTGTGTATTTCACAAAAATACCTTATTTTTAGTCGACTTTGAGAGTATTTCTATATTTAAAATAGGGTGATTGATTTATAATTGTTCACTTCCACACTACTTGTTTCAAATTGGGTGTTAGAGTTCTCATACCTAGGTGTTAGAGTAGGTGTCCGTACCGCCCGATGGGTTGGATTGTAACATAAAAAGATGATAAGGATAAAGAATATCTAAAGATCTGTAGATCAACGAAACTACTACCGCACAATCTCGAAGAAATGATTGATCCACTACAATAACCAATTGCTCATTCTTGACTCAAAACCTGCACAATAAAAGTGCAAAAAAAAAGAATGAGTACTGTTGCTCCCCAATAGACACGCAAGTGTACGTGGTCGCTCATGTAATATAGATTCTTAAAGAAACGTGTTATCGTTTCCAAGAGACTTATGATCAATTTATATTTAACACTCAATTCTACAAATAAAATAAAAGTAACCGTTCAAAGAGATGGTGATGATTGTTTAATGACTATTCCTAATTATGCAGTAAATTAAAAGTAACTAATTGCGAACGACTTTAAGATGATGTTTCAAGCAAGTAAAAGATAATTCCAGGGCTGTATCATGCAATGAATCTTATGTATCATATTCTTGGCTTAGAACTAATTTTAGTTGTCATGCTACTGGTTTACAGGGTTAATTGTATGAGTTGGGTCTCTCGACCTCTATTCGCCTACTCCAACTAGCTGTCTAACTACATCGTTGAGCGGGGATAAACAGGCCTAACTGGCGAGCATTTATATTTCATCCTGCTTCATAACCGAGCAAGTTGTTCGTCTGGGCGTCACTCTTAAACACAAATCATCTCAACTTAATGAATGATCGAGCTCTCTATATTCTCTGGTCTATCTAACCTCTCCTCTCTCGATTTTAAGCTTAGACAATAGATTTATCTTATGGTGATCAAGCACAAAATACTAAAACAAGAATATAGAAGCAACTTATAATGACAACCAAGAATTAATTCAAGAACCTTAAATAATCAACAATCGATTCATAGATACAACCTCAGAACTAAGGCGTTTAGCCACTCATACTATTGGAAAACTACAAAAAACAATTGTTCATGCGATTTCCAGAAGATAGAAGAGTTAGAAGATCGAAACCTATTACAAACGATGAAACTTGCTCTTGCACACCAAAATAATGTCGAGCTCCCTAGAAATTAGCCCTAGGGGTCTATTTATAAGAGTAGGGAAAATTAGAACCAAATTCTACTTCAACTAGGAGTCCTATTTACTCATGTTTTTGCTAGAAAAGTCGGACCAGGGGTGGGGCTTCGCGCCTGTCATTGCGCCAGGTACTGGTTTCTAAAATTTGACTTATGGGCTTGTGGCGCGCTGGGCCTGGCAGTGCGCCATGCGAGCTTTTCTGAAATTTGGTTGTGGCATGTCGCTTCTCTCAGAGCGCCATGACAAGGCCTCTGAAGTTTTGTCCATGGTGCGCCGCGCCTCTCAGAGCCCCATGCCTTGATGCTTCCACACTTGATTTATTCTTCGCACGTCCTTGCATCTCTTTTCTTCAATTCGACTCCAATCTCCTTGAGTGTTCGTGAAACAACTAATCACATGTGTTAGTGCACAATCATTGCAAGTTTAACAAAATCAAGCTAAATAGACACAAGATCATTCTTTAATTCAATCAATTCATGGGCAAATATTGACAACTTAGGCATATAAATACGCCTAAGATCACCACCCACACTTAGACCTTTGTTTGTCGTCAAACAATCTTTAGACTATCAACTCCTTTTCATATCCCTTGGACTTATCAACCCACCTTGAAATAAACCAAACATTTTTAATCATGATCTTGTAGTTCACAATGGATGCATTATTTTAAAATTTTTACACCAAGTTACAACACATATGCTCAAAGAATGACTCTTTTACTATTTTTCCGGGCTAACGCAAACTCATATGAACACACCAATTATATAATCCAAACATATGCCATGAATGCCCTCACTCATTTGTGTTTAGTGTAGTCTTTCCCTTAAGTAATCATATTATGAATAAGTAGGGGTGGGCATAAATACCGAAAAATCAAAAAATCGAATCGAACCGAAAAAATTCAGTTCTTCGGTGTTTCGGTTCGGTGTCGGTTTTTTTTTCGAAACTTTGGTTCGGAGTTCGGTGTAAGGGTCCCGAAACTACAGTGCACCGAAGAACCGACGTTTTATTAAATAAATTTAAAAGTATTTATTATATTACTTAATTTTTAACTTTACTTGGCCCATTTCAATTTTTATATTTAGATCCTAAACTTAAATAGCAAAAATTTTAATAACAAAATAGTAAACCCTAAAGACCTTAAGTCTAAACTAAACAAAGCTCAATTTAATTCAAGTTTGAGCAGCAACTTGGTGTTTCTACTTTCTACTTTATGATTTTATCATTTTATGTTGTTACTTTGAAGTGAGAACAACAAATTGATGTTCTTACCTTTTATTGTTAGACGGTTAGTTGTTACTTTGAAGTGAATAACAATTGTTACTTTATCATATTCTCTCTTTATTTTTGTTGACACCGAAAAACCAATTTAAAAACACCGAACTAAACCGAACCGAAGTAGAAAAAACTGAACCGAACCGAACCGATCTAGTTTGGTTTAAAATATGGTGCACACTTTTCTAAAACCGAATACCGAAGAACCGAACCGAAATTTGATTAAATCGAACCGAAGAACCGAACTCCCACTCCTATGAATAAGACCTATTTTTCAAACAATGCACTCACCCTCACAAATGAAGTTCTTACTTCTCTCAACATGCCATTATCTTGCCCATAGTGTATTTTCACTTTCACATTATATTTCTCAAGGAATCAAGAGGACTTCTATTTGGTTGTAATGTAAGGGATGGAATATTTAGGACTCCTTTTAGTGACTACACCTCCCTAATGCACATGTCATTTGTTTGCCAACAACCATCCTACTTAGTTTTTTTTTTCTCCTTAGCACACACTTCATGAATATTTTCCCTTTTCTGTTGCTCCATCTTTGCCCTTTTATTCTCTCTTTTATATTATTTTTTGTATATCCATTTTCACTATCCCCCCTCAACTCAATATTTTAAGGTTCAAGTGAAGTATACAATATCCTAGGTAGGACCAGGGCCAATGTTTAGAGCATATTTCTGAAATAGCCACCTTCAATTGAGTTGAGGTGCACATTGTCACTAAGGACCAGGGCCAAAACAGAGTTTTACTTATTCTTTTATTTTCCACCCAATTTAGCATTTCCACCCTTTCTCATATCAACTAACATTTTCAACCCTATTTCTTAACATATTGCATTAAGGATTTCATTGGGATCAAAAGACTTTGGTATCAAACAAACGAGTTTCGGCTTATTCATGTGGCTCAATAATCAAATAAGGCTAAAGGCTCAATGGGGCTTCACTAGGGGTAATTTCAATAGTAGGCATACAATTAGAGTCAAGAATTGGTTTTTTCAAAGAAACGCCTCATTCACATTCCCTAAGTCATACAAGCTACTCATTCACACACACCGGGCAAGTTCTAGATATCAATTGAAGCAAGAACTAACAATAACTCACCACACATGGCATCACAACACACAGAAGGATTTATCAAATAGCTTGCTCATACAACTTGCATTACGGTACTACTACACAATTAAGCCAATTTATTTTTATTTAGATTCAAAACAGAGAACATATGCTTGTTTCAAGATTATCATTCTTTTGCATCTTTCTAATTATGACTACCCATGACGTCTGGCTAACTTTTTTGGACATAGTTTCAAAATACCAAGGTTGGTTTTTCAATTCTACTCCTCTATGTGACTAATTTTCCCTTAAGACGATCGTCATCCATCCATCATCGAGAACCGTCACTCCTACGATGACTCTATGACTCAATAAAGCAATAAACTAATCCTATTCAATTCAAAGGAACTATCCTTAGTAAAAGTACCGAAAACAAACGCTGAGGAATCCAAAATAAAAAAATTTGACATAAAACTAAACTAAACTAAAACTAGACTTGATAAAGCATTTAAAAACCTATGTACACAAGAGATATATTTCCCACCCCACACTTAAAAATCAACACTGTCCTCAGTGCACAAAATAAAATAAAGTATAGACATATAAATACTCCCTCAGGCCTCTAGGCCTCGTCGTAATCACAACCACCATAAAAAACCATTAATGCATTCATCTCCTCATCTACAACAACATCATTATCCTCCTCATCCATCTTCTCATCTGCCGTGGCCTCATCATCATCTAGAGGCTCCAGAAAAGCGGGACCATGCCTACATAGAGGCTACATTGTCCGTCAATGGGTAACGATCCACCAGGGTCTTCATCTCCTCATTCGTGACCGGGCAGCCCCCAATCCTAATATGCAATTCTTCCATACCAAACATCCTAGGCATCACATTGTCATCTCGAGCCTGCTGCTTCTAGGCCTACAAGATAGGTCCATGAGACGTGTCTAATGTCTTGGTCCGAGTCACTTCTACTATTTTACCAGTCAAGTCGGGGTGGAAAGCAACAGTCAAGTCGACCACTTCTTCCTCAACCCTTAGAAAATGGGTTATTATCCCCCTGTAGCAAAATCTCCACCTCAGATTGTTTCTAAACTTCATCATATTCTGTCTCAAAATTTCCCCAACATTAATGGGCATACCCTTCATCAACATATACACCAGCACTACCCTATCCCGCGTCACATCAGAAAGATGTTTGACAGGCAACAACACACTACATACGATTTTCAACCACACGCGCACAACTTGATTAAAATTAGCAAAATGAAGGGTAGAATGCCTCCTAGTATCCTTGCTCTTATCCCACCTAGCAGTCGATTCCACCCTACACAACGTATGACGTATATCTCTATAAGGGGTTTTTTCTTTCAGCGTATTAAAATCCTCAACATCATAGTTCGGGGTTCTTAAAAGCGCATTCAGTATGTTCGCAATAAACTTCACATCCCTACTTCGAACTGGCATAAAGTTATTAAACTTAGTTTCAGTGAGCCAATTGGCATAGAACTCCCGAACCAACAACAAGTTACAATTTCCCAAATTTTCAAATATAAACCGCAGCTCTAGAGTATTCACAGTATTGTAAATTATGGGAAATTGGGATTGCAATCGTACCTCATTTACATAGTCACCCCCATGTATTTAGCTTATTTTGGCATGCAAACCACTCCTGCCCATATCTTTCCACAACCTTCTTCCCGAATTTCCGAACTTGTTCCCGGCCACCAGAAGACCCGGAAGCTTCGCCTTTCCAATTTCTCTTAGAACCTGCTCCGCTTGCAACATTCTTGCTTTTGGGTGCCATTGGTACCTACTTAGAAGAAGAAAAAATTAGAAAAAAAAGGGGGGGGGTCGGTTGGCAGTGTGTGGAGAGGAGAGGAAAAATTGTAGAGAGAGAGAAAGCGTTGGAGGAATGTGAAGTGAATGGTGGAGCTTTGTTGGTATTTTATATAGGGGAGTAAGGGAAGAAATAAGGTTGGTTTGTGGGAAGGGAAAGTTATGTGGTCAGTTAATGGGTGATGAATGTAGAGTGGAGGATTTAATGGAGGAATTTGGGGTTTTATGGAAGAGTTATGGAAGAAGAATAAGTGAGGAAGAAGAATAATGGAGAGAATTTGAGAGGGTTTGATTGGTTGGGTGGACAGAGAATAAGGGAAATAATAGAATTTTAGGGATTTAAGTGGTTAGGTCGGGTGTGGGCCGATTTCGACCCATTTAGCAAGAAACTGGGTTGGGGCGCATTAGGGGGGCGAAGCCTCACTGAAGCGCCAGGAGAAGCACTCTGATGTTCAAGCCCTGGAGCGGTGCGCCACTCAGTGCGCCAGGGACCATGCTTTGAAGTTTCCCACCTGGCGCGATGCGCCACTCAGAACGCCATGAGTTGTGCTCTGATGTTTCAGGCTAGGTGCGGCGCTCCAGCCAGTGCGCTTGGCTTCAATTATTTTTCTTTTCATTTTCACTATTACAAACTAAGTTACAAATAATGAAAAATCCTATCTAGCTAAAACTAATAAATAAAAATACTTCTGAGATTCTAAGAATTGAAACTACGCTAAACAAAAAATGCAATATTTAAAACAAACTACCTATCTATTACATTTTATTCACGGGTTGCCTCCCGTGCAACACTTGATTTAAAGTCGCAGCACGAGTCAGCTTGGATCATTCAACATTTAGCTCAAGAGCCTCCCAATCATGATCCTAATCTTCTCCGAAGTAGTGTTTCACTCTTTGCCCATTTACCAAGAATGTAGGGCCAGTTTCACCTTTAAGTTCAACAGCCCCGTGTTGTGTCGTTCTCACTACTTCGAAAGGACCACTCCATTTAGACCTTAGTTTTTTGGGGAATAACCTTAATTTAGAGTTAAAAAGTAGTACCTTTTCTCCCGGAGTGAAAGTACGAGGAACTATTTGCTTGTTATGCCACATTTTCGTCTTTTCTTTATAGAACTTGGCATTCTCATACGCATGGAGCCTGAACTCCTCAAGTTCATGTAGTTGATTCACTCTCTTCCTACTAGCTAGCTCAGGGTATAAATTCAACCTCTTAATCGCCCAATAAGCTTGGTATTCTAATTCCGCCGGAAGATGACATATTTTACCAAACACTATGTGATAGGGAGAAATCCCTATGTGTGTCTTATAAGCAGTCCTATATGCCCAAAATGCATTATCTAACTTCTCAGATCAATCCTTCCTCTGCACATTCTTCGTTTTCTGCAAAATTTGCTTCACCTCTCTATTCGAAACTTCCACTTGGCCACTCGTTTGAGGATGGTAAGCTGTAGCAACCTTATGACGAATACCATACTTAGCAAGAAGATTTTTCACTAGATGGCTATTGTAACGCTTACCTCCATCACTTATGATTGCCCTTGGAGTGCCAAAGCGAGTGAAAATATGTTTCTTGATGAACTTGATCACAACCCTTGAATCATTCGAAGGAAGAGGCATCGCCTCAACCCATTTACTCACATAATCAACATCCACAAGGATTTATTGGTTTCCACTAGATGGTGGGAAGGGACCCATAAAGTCAATACCCTACACATAAAAAATTTCCACCTCCAAAATGTTACTTAGCGACATCTCATGTCTTCTTGAAATAGTACCCAACCTTTGACATTTATCACAACCCATCACAAAAGCAATAGAATATTTAAAGAACGAGGGCCAAAAGAAACCAAATTGTAGTACCTTATGTGTCGTGCACTCTCCTCCATATGGGCTAGCATGATAACTTTCGAGCACTTTTTGAACCTCATACTCCGGAATGCATCTTCTCACCACCCGATCCACACGTTGCTTGAATAAGAACGGTTTACCCAGATATAAAACTTAGCATCATGATTGAGCCTTTTCATTTGTTGGGTGGTTGCACTCGGAAGGTAGTCTCCACTTACTATCAAATTCACAATGTTCGCATACCAAGGCACTTGAGAGATATCTAGTTCCATCAACTGTTCATCTGGAAACTCTTCTCGGATTTGTTCACCTTTATGCACATGGAAAAAATCCTCCAACCTAGACAAATGATTAACTATTTGATTTTTAGTACCTTTTCTATCGTTAATCTCAAGGTCAAATTCTTGGAGAAACAATATACACCGAATCATCCTTGGTTTAGTATCCTTCTTGTTGAATATGTACCGAATATCTGCATGGTCAGTAAAAACAATCACTTTAGTACCTACCAAATACGATCTGAACTTGTCGAAGGCGAACACTAGAGCTAGCATCTCCTTCTAAGTCACTGTGTAATTAGCTTGTGCAGAATCAAGGGTCTTGCTTACATAATAGATCGAGTGGAACACCTTATATTTTCTTTGTCCCAACACTGCACCCACTGCCACGTCGCTTGCAGCACACATGAGTTCAAATGGTAATTGCCAATTATGAGCAATTAAGATGGGAGCTTCAATTAAGTTCCTCTTCAACATCTCAAAAGCTTTTAAGCACATTTCATAAAAATCAAATTTCACCTCCTTCTCCAAAAGACTGCACATAGGTCTTGCAATCTTGGAGAAATCTTTGATGAATCTTCGTTAAAATCCCGTATGACCAAGAAAACTTCGCACCCCTTTTACAGAAATAGGAGGGGGAAATTTCTCAATAACTTCTACCTTGGCTATATCAACCTCTAATTCTGACTTAGACACCTTATATCCCAATACTATCCCCTCTATAACAAAAAAATGACACTTTTTTCCCAATTTAGCACTAAGTTAGTGTCCTCACACCTAGCAAGTACTTTATCAAGATTCCGGAGACATACCTCAAAGGACTTCCCGAAGACGGAGAAATCATCCATGAACACCTTCACAAATTCTTCCACCATATCATGAAAAATGGCCATCATACACCTTTGAAAAGTCACCGGTGCATTGCAAAGTCCGAAGGGCATGCATTTGAAAGCATATGTACCACAAGGACAAGTGAACATGGTCTTTTCCTGATCTTCGGGTGCAATTAAAATCTGGTTGTATCTGGAATACCTATCTAAGAAATAATAGTAGTCTTGCCCTGCTAGTCGGTCAATCATCTGATCAATAAAGGGAACCGGGTAGTGGTCTTTCCGGGTGGCATCATTTAGTTTTCGGTAATCCATACAAATTCTCCATCTGGTCACTGTTATAGTAGGAATCCACTCATTTTTCTTGTTTTTTACCACTGTCATACCTCTCTTCTTAGGAACACACTGCACATGACTTACCCAATTACTATCAGAAATCGAGTATACAATTCCAACATCTAGCTACTTTATCACTTCCTTTCTCATCACTTCTTTCATCAAATAATTTAGCTTACGTTGATGTTGTGCACTTGGTTTGTGATCCTCTTCCATATAGATTATGTGCATACATAACGCCGGACTAATCCAATGAATATCAGCCATCTGCCATCCAATAACTTTCTTTCTCCGCTTGAGGACACTCAATGCCGCATCAACCTGTATTTCAAACAACTCTGCGGAAAGTATAACAGGAAAAGTTTCGTTAGTACCCAAATACGCATACCTTAGGTGAGCAGACAGAGTTTACAGTTCCAACTTAGGAGCTTCTTCGATTGAGGGTTTGGTTGGAGGCCCTAACTCACGATCTAATGGCTCCACTCTATGCTTGTGACTATCCACAAATGCCAGATTCAAACATGTCTCTATTTCTTGAGCCTCAGTATCTCCATCTACCTCATAGCCCACTAGAACTCTTTCTAAGGGATATTCGGGCACAACTAACTGCGATTCTACTATATGATCTACAACCGTAATAGTAGATAACTCTTCATAGATAAAAGGCAATTTTAAAGTGCGGTAGACATCAAATACTTCAACCTTATCATGTGCCCTCATAGTTAATTACCCAACTGCTACATCAATCAATGCCCTCGCCCGTAGCTAAGAATGGACGTCCCAAAATGAATGAAACTTCAGAATCGAGTTCAAAGTCTAAGACCACAAAATCCACCGAAAAAATCAAGGAACGTACTTGTACTAACACATCTTTTACTACCCCCTCTGGCCTAGAAATGGACCTATCAGCGAGTTGGAGAATGACAGTGGTTCATTTTGGACTACCCAACCCAAGCTTTCTATACAATGATAAGGACATAAGATTAATACTAGCACCCAAATCATACAACCCCCGGGCATGAACACTTTACCCAATTGTAATCTCCACAGTAAAACTACCCGTATCTTTTAACTTCTTGGGTAATCTATTTTGAATTCTAGAGCTGCACTCCTCAGTAAGTGCTACAGTTTCATACTCCGTGAGCCTCTTCTTGTTAGCCACTATCTCCTTCACATATTTAGCATACTTCGGGATACCCTGCTAAATGTCAACCAAAGGCAGGTAAATATGAACCTATTTAAGGAGACAAAGAAACTTACCGAAGTATTCGTCTTCATTCTTCTTTCTGAGCCTTTGTGGAAACAGAGGGGGTAGTTTCTTTTGAAGAACGAGTGTCTCAACATTAGAGTTCTTTACTACCTATTCCACTTTCTTTTCTTTATTACCTGCCTCAACATCTCTCTTCTTTGGAGCTATTTACTCTAGTTGTAACCCACTTCTAGTACTTACTGCATTCAGTTGCTTGGGGTTAGGTTCAGTATCATCGGGAATCTCACCTTGGGGATGCAAGTTCAGAGAATTGGTTACTTGCACAACTTGTTTCTCTAAACTCATTTGTGACATTTGGATGTTTCTGATGTTCTCATCCTGCTTATCTATCCTAGCATTTATCTTTGTCCCTAGTTCAACCATGAGCTTTTGGAGTAACTCCTCATTAGTCATAACCCCCCCCCCCCCATTTGGTGCACTAGGATTTGCGTCTTGGTTAGGATTTTGGTATTGCTGCCCAGCCCCTTGGGAACGGTATTGGTTAGCCCCTTGCGCTTGGTTTTGGTTCCCACCCCATGAGAAGTTAGGATGGTTCCTCTAACTAGAGTTATATGTATTACCATAGTTTTGCTTACCTCCACCTTTTTGCGCATTACCCACATAGTTTACGGAATTCAGTTTTGCCTCAAATTTTTCGGTTTTATGAGCTCCACTACCACATTTGTTTGAAATGCATGGTTATATTATGTTGCATCGCATCCAGTTTGGCATTTATGGCGGTGGCTTGATCTACATCTAAGATTCCCGCGGCCCTTTGGGTTGTGATTCTAGGCATTTCCCCCTCATACCCTGAGTTTCCTTCTGAGAGTCTATCGAGTAAGTCGAATAACTCTTCATAGGTTTTTGCTAGGGCTTGTCCATCTGCTGCACTATTAAGAAATACACGTGTATTATAATCTAAACCCTCAAAGAATGCGTGAACAAGTACCTTATTAGTTTGCATGTGGTGCGGACAAGCATTCAACATTTGTTTAAACCGATCCTATGCTTGGTACATAACTTCCCTATGGTTTTTCTTGAAGCTTAATATCTCACTCCTCAACCGTGCGGTTTTCTTGGATGGAAAGAATCGACTCAAGAACTTCATTGCTAGATAATCCTATGTAGTGATGGAGTTTGGTGGCTCTTGGTCTAACCACTGCCTGGCGGCTCCTAACAATGAATATGGGAATAACGTCAGCCTCACATAGTCCGAAGAGACTCCATTTGGGATGTATGTGTCACTAATCTCTATAAAGTTCCTAAGGTGGATTTGGGGATCCTCGTGGGGGAGATTGATAGTTTAGTTCATGCCCTGTTTTAGTTCAAATCTACCTCGGTGGTGGTTTCCTTATACTAGATGCCATGCTGGCTGTGAGTGGGACTGCCACATCACAGACTAGTCTTGCAGGTATAATAGGGGGTACCTCTTGGTTATTCAAGTTCTCTTGGTTATTATCCTTATTGTTTTCCGGAAGACCTAACCCCAATTTTTCATGATGTCCTTGATTAGCCATTTTCTGCGTCGGCGTAAAGCTTTTTCGATTTCGTTATCTGGTTCGACAAGTTCTCCTTTCCGAGCCAGACTTGAGAGTCAAATTCCTGCAATAAACAAGCTAAGATCAAGTTATTAACACCTGAATATTCTACTTGTAGACTTAAGAAAATAAAATATAAATCAATTTCTAAGTCTCCGGCAGTGGTGCCAGAAACTTATTGCTCCCCAATAGACACGCAAATGTACGTGGTCGATCAAATAATATAGATTCTTAAAGAAACGAGTTATCGTTCCCAAGGGACTTATGATCAATTTATATTTAACACTCAATTCTACAAATAAAATAAAAGTAACCATTCAAAGAGATGCTGATGATTTTTTAACTACTATTCCTAATTATGCAGTAAATTAAAAGTAACTAATTGCGAACGACTTTAAGATGATGTTTCAAGCATGTAAAAGACAATTCCAGGCTTGCAGCATGCAATGAATCTTATGTATCATATTCTTGGCTTAGAACTAATTTTAGTTGTCAAGCTACTGGTTTACATGGTTAATTGTATGAGCAGGTCTCTCGACCTCTAGTTGCCTACTCCAGCTAGTTGTCTAACTACATCGTTGAGCGGGGATAACAGGACTAATAGACGAGCATTTATATTTCATCCTATTTCATAACCAAGCAAGTTGTTCGTCCGGCGTCACTCCTAAACACAAATCACCTCAACTTAATGGATGATCGAGCTCTCTATATTCTCTGGTCTACATTTTAACTGAAAATTTGTCATCAAAGTCAAAGCAAAGAACGATTTTTCTTTCCTTCGAGGCTCTGGGATAAAGATACAATTTTTACGAAAAATTGTTCAAAAAAATTCAATTCATGTTTGCAAAAACAACGTTCCCTTCTTTTTCTGATATTTTTCTATTTTTATAACGGATTAATTCAATGAATTAGAATGAATCAACTGATTGATGGTCTATATCTTTTAGACTATAGTTAATGGATACTCTTAAGAGAATGAACTCCGGGAAGGTAGAGTAGAAATTAGTATGAGAAAATATACTAAAGTAGTCAAAATGAATGAACATGTTAAATTCAATCTAACCCCTCCTCTCTCGATTTTAAGATTAGACAATAGATTTATCTTATGGTGATCAAGCACAAAATACTAAAACAAGAATATAGAAGTAACTTATAATGACAACCAAGAATTAATTCAAGAACCTTAAATAGTCAACAATTGATTCGTAGCTACAGCCCCAGAACTAGGGCGTTTAGCCACTCGTACTATTAGAAAACCACAAAATACAATTGTTCATGCGATTTCCGGAAAATAGAAGAGTTAGAAGATCGAAACCTATAACAAACGATGAAACTTGCTCTTGCACACCAAAATAATGTCGAACTCCCTACAAATTAGCCCTAGGGGTCTATTTATAAGAGTAGGGAAAATTAGAACCAAATTCTACTTCAACTAGGAGTCCTATTTACTCATGTTTTTGCTGAAAAAGTCAGACCAGGGGTGGGGCTCCGCGCCTGCCAGTGCGCTAGGCACTGGCTTCTGAAATTTGACTTGTGGCGCGCCGCGCCTGGCAATGCGCCAGGCGAGCTCTTCTGAAATTTGGTTTGTGGCGCGTCGCCTCTCTCAGAGCGCCAGGCCAAGGCCTCTAAAGTTTTGGCCTTGGTGCGCCGTGCCTCTCAGATTCCCATGTCTTGGTGCTTCCATACTTAGTTTATTCTTCGCACGTCCTTGCATCTCTTTTCTTCAATTCGACTCCAATCTCCTTGAGAGTTCCTGAAACAACTAATCACATGTGTTAGTGCACAATCATTGCAAGTTTAACAAAATCAAGCTAAATAGACACACAATCATTCTTTAATTCAATCAATTCATGGGCAAATATTGACAGCTTAGATATATAAATACGCCTAAGATCAAGTACGAAACATATACACACCACCATTGTCGTTTGATCCAAATTCAAAACGATGACAAGGGTCTTCTTAAAGTGCTCTGATTCGATAATTATCACATGCACTACTCATTTTTACTTTCTCAATTTTCAATGTCCTTATGCATGAGTTGCAATGTCAAAACACATAAATTTTCTATCGGATCAAATCTCATCACAAACAATAATAAACATTTCAAAATCTTAAATATCTTTCAATGTTTTATTTAAGTTGAGTTATAAGGATTAATGATAGATAATTAACTATTAAAAAAATATCCTTATATAACCTACATGGTCATCCTTATATAAACTACATCGGTTTTATCCTCTAGTTATAAGTTAATTATTTATTAGCATCGAGACTTTATTTATTATCCTTTAAAACTCGGTATAAATTCAACTGTACCTTTATAGGGTAAACAGTTTGACGTCACAATGAGGCTTAGGATAGTTAAAATATTGTTTCAACCTTGCTGCTGATATTTCTAACACATTTTATTTTTGTGAATGGACATAGCTAACCAACTCATTGACTGATTTTTATGGAGTACTAAAATAAAAATAACAATCAGATTAACGATAATAACGATGCCAATGACATGACATCATTAGTTTTGATTTAATATTATTTATGCTTTGATTTAATTTTGAAGATTGTGTTAGTTATAGCAATTTAAGAGAATGATTCACCCAATTATTTATCAATAATATTGAGGTAAAATATTTAAAGCGACAAACACCGTTTTAATCAAGTTATTAATTTCTATGATAATTTTATCCATTATGATTCACAGTATAATAAACATTTCAAAAGTATTATTTACTGCATAAATTATCTCTATATTATAATTTTAGCGTAAATTGAACGTGAACCCAACGAACGGAGTCAAAAATCAGTTGAGAAACATATCTATTCAAAAGTATTATTTACTTCATTTTTTTTTAGAATTCTTCGTCGTTGATAACTTTCCTCATATTTTCTTGTTTTCAATCTCCTTTCTTTTTCTTGTTTAGAGTTACATACATATTAGCACTTTTATTTTAATTTATGTGAAATAATTGGATTCAATGCAGAGTTTAATAAGAAAACAAGACTTTGAATTATGATATTAAACATGTTATACTATTGTGTATAATTTTTTTGAATTTGTGATCTTGATCATGCTATACAATTTATACGAATCTTGTGATCTTGAACACACTTTTAACTTTTTTAAGCTATAAAAGTTTTTCATGAAAATAAAATAAAATTATAATTAAATAAATTTAAATACCACGCGTTATTTTTAATGGATTAATAAAAATAGTGTCATATAAATTAAAACTATAAAAATATTAGACTAATTCGAATGAAAATTTTCAACTTTAGCAACCACAAAATGGTTATTGGACATAGGTGGAAACCAATAGAAAGTATTATAATTAGACAGTCTTGCAATATCTAAATAATCAGTCAATAATGGATCCTGCCGTGAAAAATGGATAAAGTTATTTTCCAACATTACCTTAATTAATAATCATTTTTATTTCACTTTATTTATTATTAGAAAAAGAAAAAGAAAAAGGGTATAATAAGTTACCGACACCCTTTTACACCAAAAAAAAAAAAGAATAAATAATTTAATTTAAAAGAATAGTCTCATGATTCATGAATCTTGACTTCTTCTAAACGATAAAATTCCAAAATTATATGGCTTTATGAAGACTAATTAAAGGAGGCTACCAAACATTTGTTTTTTACCTTATTCTATATAAATGACGACATTTACTAATATTAAACAAGACAGAAAAATTTCATTGACTAGAAGGTTTAGATATTAAAGGTATTTTGTAATTCATAAAAAAAAAAATCTTTATATAGTTTTTTATACGTAAATTTGTTTAGTTTTTTACTTATAAATATGATAGTTCACAAAATTGTCCTATCATTATTTATTTATTCACTTATTGTAATAGTTATTACAAATTATACAAATATATAAGTTAAGACAACAATTAGTTAAATGAAGTAATAATAAAAATGGTATAAATAAGGGATAAGGGTCTGAAAAATACCCCAACTTTGGTCGGATTTGCTGTTGCGATACTAAACTTTCATGAGGACCTATTACCTCCCTAGACTATTTAATACCGTATTTTAAACATATATATTTGCCCACATGGACATAAAAAATAATGCAAAATTATAAATAGTAATGTGTCCACGTGGACACATATATACCTTTAAAATACACTATTAAATAGTTCAGGGG
>JAJOOE010001547.1:0-32259 GCA_036250405.1 Solanum raphanifolium
AAGATAATATATCACAAACACATAACTAACATTTTATTAATTCAAAGTAATCATTACAATAATAATATTACTATTTAAAGTTAAATGTTTTATGTTGTTTTTTTAAGAACACTATATTAAAAATAACATTATTAATTCAAAATAATCTTTACAATAATAATATTACTATTTAAAGTTAAATGTTTTATGTTGTTTTCTTAAGAACACTATATTAAAAATAACATGTATGAAATCCCAAAAATTAAATAGGAGTCATATTAAGGTGATAACAAGATTAGTTATACTAAATAGGCTACATATAAAAAATTAAATAAGTCATATTAAGGTGATAACAAGATTGGTTATACTAAATAGACTACATATCAAAGATACAACCTTGTATCTTATTGCAACGGAGATATTGAATTAAATGGATATTTATTTTTTTAATTGTTTTACTCTAAAAATATAAGGATAAAGTTGTTATGTTGGCAACGAATGACTAGACCAACTAGACGAACTAGCAATTGGCAAAAGGATTTGAAATGGGTCTACATAAATGCACGAGAAATTGAAGTAATCGCTATTTTTCTAATGAGTATGGTAAGTGTGTCACTACTTCTGAATTAAAATTGTGCAAAGAAATTTTTCAAAAAGTAGCCTAAACTTACAAACATACTAGAAGGTTAGATTAATATCCCTGGAGCTAGTATGTTTCTGTAGAAATGTATTTCTGGTAGCTAGTATGTTTCTATAAAAATGTATTTCAGGGAGAAATTGGTGTTAGTTGTGTTCACCGAGTTGGCTGTCATACCAATATAAACTTATATTGAATTTTAATATTTTCATAATAAAATAAGTTTAATATGAAACCTAGTTGAGTTTTCAAATTTTATATTTATAAATGAAACCAAATAAATATATATCATGTTTTGTGTCATGAACCCATTATAAAATAGATTAGCTGGACTAGTCAGTATCAAATTATTTTTTTCGATAAAACTATAATTTTTTTTCTAATTTTCGTTTTAAAATACGAAAAAAATTGACAACATAAAAGAAGAAAAAAAAACACAAAAATCAAACTAAAAAGAGATCACACCAAATTTTATACATTTTTTTTTTACTTCTTCCTCGTTTTTTTCTTTTCTAATTATTGTAATTTATAATTATTAAAATAATTTGAAATTAAGTACATATTTTATCATAGTTTGATCATCTTTTTCTAAAAATAATTAACAACAGATTTCATTATTTCGCTATAAAAATAGCTAGTTTCAATTTTTTTATTGTTTTTTCTTATTTAAGTGAGTTTTTTAATTTTTTAATTGAGAACTCACAAATTTTAAATTTGTAAACTTGTAAGTTTCCAATTCAATATTCGTCTCTTAAAAAAAAAAAACCTTTTAACGATAGTTTATTGAAGAAACTTTTTTGCTTTAAAATGCGAGAATTGTTGACTTTTTCATGATCCTCCGCATTAATATTTATGTTATTCTTAATTTACTCTCGAAGATGTTTATATTGGGGAAAATACTGGTGTTCAAAGGTGTACACGTAACAGTCCAAGCAAATCCGAAGATAATATTGAAAAGTATTGTATTAAAATTTAGAATAGCTACTACTCGTTGGGTGTTAGGGATGACCAGAGTTAGTAAAACTCATTTAAATGACTTGTACATTAATGTTGGACATTAAACTCAAGGTATTTAACTAAAACAAGACTTAAAAACTATGCACTCATCAAATGCATAAATTGGTCTATGTTTAATTGCATTATTGGTATAAATATGCGTGACTACTTTTCATGTTGGAGACTTAGTGTGGATGGAATTCTGGAATATAGATGATGAATACAGGTGGAAGGAAGCAAAATAGCTAGAGAGACAATCATGTTCAAGGTATCTATTAAGCAATTTCCCTTTAAAAAATAATCAATTGAATTTATCGGTAAAAGTTGTTGGCACACTAAATGGGGAATTGATAATTAGTTGGATGTGGAGAGGAGTCTTCGTTTACCATCTTCACCTAAGAATGTTACGAAAGCTGGATGACCTCACAAGCTTCCATGTTTTTATTCTTAACAAAATCAGTCTTTCTTTCAAAGGTATACCAAACTAAAACTGTTTACGATTTTATATTTATTACCAAGGATATTATTAATTTATTTATGTTTCCCTAGTTAAAGTAGGCTTTGGATAATTCTGAATACACTTCATATTCTATTCACAATAAAGTATTTTCATTTCATCTCGATCAGCTTGTTATGTTATTTCTTACCAAGTTAGTTCTATCTATCATTACACAATTTTTCTGTTGCATCAACATTTGACTTAATTAGAATGGCTGATTTGGCGAAACAAAGGACATGATTGTAAGTATATTGCTCTCATGTATATATAACTCCTTTCAGATCCAAATTATATTCAAATCACTTTCCTTTAACATTGCGTTTCGACAAATAATTATTGAAATAAACAATCTCTTTTATTAATTAGACTATATTTAAGAAACAAATTAGAATAGGATTTGATCGATGCTTACCACTAAAACTCATTTAAATGTCTTATATAGTATATTAATCCCAAATGTTCAACCATGTTGTTGTTAAAGATTTTTAGAGAAATCCGTTAGTATGCAAGAGCGCCAAAATACATTGGAAATTATTAACATAACCTGACTTGTAATTTTTTCTATGCACTCATAAATTGGTCAATGATTAATTGCATTATTAGTATATACCATTCACAGTATTTAGTCGCTATTAAGTTTTTAAAAAGTGAGATATTTAATTATTATTTTTTCTCTCTCTTTTATGTACACATGTGAGTTGGAGTTGCACTTGAAACTCAATTTTGGTCTAAAAGACACATTTAGGCCACCAGCTATTAGGTTCATGGGCTTAGAAAGCACATCTGGGCTTTAGGTCTATGGGCTTACAGAATACATTTGGGCCACCAGCTATTTGGTCCATGTAAGTTTATAGCCCAAGTGGGCAAGTATTATTAGGTATTGGACTCCATTTTTTAGTTTCTTCATTTATATAATTTTTGTGATTATTGTTACTGACTTCATGTGTGTATGAATTTTGCTTAAATTTACTGATTATTACCAATTGACGACTTTCTCTCTTCCCTTTAGAACTAGCTTGCGGTCATCATTATTTAAGAATAATAATGCAGATTTTTATGTGAATAAAAAACCAATTGAAGACTTTTTAAACTGCTACAAAAGGCCTCCCTTTCTCAATAAGTTAGTTTTTGAAAAGATGATATAGAAGTCCAAAACTAACTTTTGTAGGCTGTAGCCCCAAATCCATTTTCTGGGCATCAAAATTGGGCTGGCTAGACCCAACTTATTTTGCTAACTAACCTCTTTGCAGAAGATTCGGCCCATAAGTTTGCCCATTTCATGTTATCTTCAAAACAAGGTCCCAAGTATATATTATTGTATAACTTACATAAATCCCATAGTGTAAAATCTAAATTACCCTTTATCCCTATTATTTTTCTAATTACACAAATCCCATGTTTTTTAGGCATTTTGGATACATAATTAAGGATCCGGATACATTATTGTTGATACATTATATATCAATCCGTTGCACTTATTAAGGGGAAAAAAGCTGAAAAATCAAATTAAGATCTCATAGTATTCATCTGTTGCACTAATTAAGGGAAAACAAAATTGAAAATCAAATTAAGATCCCATGAATTGCGCTAATCCATTTCAAATTATTGTCAAGAATTCAATCATGTAGTGTAACTAACCAAAAAAATCAAAAATTAAATTTCTTCTTCTTGCTCATCGTTCTCTATGTTTCATAAAAAAAATTGTCCAAATTTTGGATAAGCGATGTGAGTTATGGAATTGATGTTGGACAAACGATTTCTTTTCTGAATCTTCAAGTTCATCGAATATCCTTTCAATTTTGATTCAAGATTGTCGAAATTTTGAGATTCAAAATTCTTCTCCCAATTCATTGAAGATCCTTTCAATTTTGAGTTTCAAAATTATTCTCCTAGTTCATTGGAGATCCTTTTAATTTTGATTCAAAATTATCGAATCATGAAGATCCTTTCAATTTAAATTAATAAGTGTTGTATTTCTACTAGATACATTAAATAAGAAAGTGTTGCCCATAAGATTTTAGGTTTAAGATCGATATATTATTGTTTGGTAATTGTTATGTATTAGATACATTTATTATAAATTTGAATTTACATATCATAACTAAAAAATTAGTACATGATACATTATTATTTATGTATCTTATTTTGTTTGAGAAATACTATAATTTAAAATTAAAAAATACATTATACATGTAATTGTTCCAAATTAGCTTCTTTTTTTGTGTGTGATACATAACACAAAGTTTATGTATCAAGTACATTTATATTGAACATGATAAACGTAAATTGAAGATTCAACAACATTAGAGTTATGTATCAATACCATAAATATGAACATGATACATTGCATAAAACAAAGGTTATTGTAGCAGTGATATATCAGATCAATCATAACACTAACAAAGACTAATTTAAGACTCAAAATAAACGAGATACATTAAAAATCTGTATCTTTGATAGTGATGGCTGTGCAATGGCAGATCCAACATTTTTCTTCTTTTTTATGATATTTTTCAACAGTAGATACATTAAAAGAAAATAAATATTTTTCAAGAAAAAATTTCAACGATGATATGATTAACTAAAATTGCAAAGGTTCAATAAGATTTCAATGGGGGCAGGGGGCGGAGGTAATTTTATTTTTATTTTTTAATATGAAAAACTTATAAAATAATAACAAAATAAATCAGAAATGGAAGTGATGGAAAGAAATCTACATCTTGAATAATTTGAAATCATTAATTGGAAATTGAAAAAATTTGAAATTCAAAAATAGATTAATTGATGTAATTATGGAGAGATTTGACGTGAAAAAAGGAAGGAAAATCATGGGTATGAGATTCAAATTAATGTATCCGGAAAAGGGGATGATTGGAGGAAAAGAAGGGATTTTTGATATTTTTTGAAATGGTAGGGAACATAAGAAAATATGATAATAAATGGTGTGTAGTTAAGTAATTTTTTCTATATTATTTCACAAGGGGAAAAAGGCATGATATACCCTCAACTTTGTCATTTAGAGTTAATATATCCTTATCGTTATACAAATGACTCACTATACCCATATTGTTACAAAAGGTGCTCACATATACCCTTCATCTAACGGAAGTGAAAAAAATTAGTTGTCTTTTAATTTTTTTTAAAATCATGTACGGGTATATATCATCCGTCTAGCAAAGTTCAAGGTATATTTTATTGTTTATCATACATAAATTATTTTTTGACTTCTTTGATTATCATTATTTGAGTTTTTTATTCGTATTTTATTTTTTTCTTTCATTCTTCAGTGTAAAGAAAAGAATTTAAAACTAATTTTTTTCATGGCTAGATTATAATTTAAAACTATTATTTTCAGCTATATTGTAATTTTATTTTTGTATTTGTAAAAAAAATTGGGTCATCTATAATAAATTTTACAAGAAAATTAGTGAAACATAATAAATTTGACCATCAAAGTAATAAATTTAAATTAGTCATTAAAACAAAAAAAAGTAAAAAAGAAATATGTGTGAGGATGATCAAATATACACCATATGGATTATATTTTATTTTTAAAAAAAAAAAATTAAAAAACTAAATCAAAATTAATTTTTCTACTTCCATTAGAGGAAAAGAGTATATGTGAGTCATTTGTATAACACTAGATATTTATGAGTTACTTTTATAACAACGACATATTAACTTTAAACGACAAAGTTGAGAAATATATCAGTCTCTTTTCCCAAAACACAAATATACTTGTATCTTGTACCTTATTTTACCATATACATATACTATATTCACACACATACAATAATTCTTTTTCGCTTGTAATAATCACACTTCAGTCACTTAATTATCTTGCTATACATCCCCTAGACGGGTATCATTTTAACTTTTTATGAGTCAAATATGTAATATATATATATTGAGTACAGTGACAATTGAACGTCAAATTTATTACGTGCTATAACATATATTTGAGCCATCTCATATAAAAATTAAGTTGTTAGCTAAATCATATTTTATTTTATTAACTATTTTTTAACAGTACATATGTATATCTAGTGAATCACAAATAAAAAAAAAGTTGAATTTTATGATTTTACTTTCGCTTACACAATATATATATATATATATATATAGTATAGAACTTTGGATTACTTTTTCAATAGATATAGTATAGAACTTTGGATTACCCTACTCAAAATTTTATATTTATAAATAAAAAATTTACAATAATCTCTAAGATAATGTATCGCAAACACATGAATAACATTTGATTAATTTAAATTAATCTTTACAATAATAATATTACTGTTTAAAGTTAAATGCTTTATGTTTTTTAAGAATACTTTATTAAAGATACGTATGAAAAAAATTAAACATGAGACATATTAAGGTGATAATAACGAAATATAATTGAGTCATATTTGATCTATCTAGTTAAAGTTCTTAAATTTTGTATATATAAAATGTTTGGAAAAATTATCAATTAAGTCATAATACCTAACATAATTAGTCAAAATAACAACACTTTAAAATATTTATTTAAAATGGCAGAATGACAATATTTTTATAAAATAATATGTATTCAGATTTTAGTATTTTAAATTAATTTTATTTATGGAAAGAGTCCTATATTAGACTAAATTATATATCAATAAATGTTTAAAGTGAAAAAAATAAATTAAACCAATACCATTAACCTTTTTTATCACCATTCACGTTTCTTCCCCAACTTTCACATTTCTTCCCCACCTTTCACGTTTCAAGTTTATCTTTCTTTAAAGTGCTAAATTGTTGTTCATTAAGAAAATTTCTTTATTGTTAAATGAAATCTCTTTATTAATTCAAGCAGATTTTTCAGTTGGCAAGGTAATTTCTATTATCAATTTTAATTTTTTTAATTTGATGTATAGATCACTGATTCTATACACTACAGATTTTCAGTTGAATTTT
This sequence comes from Solanum raphanifolium, assembly GCA_036250405.1. Classification (NCBI taxonomy): domain Eukaryota; kingdom Viridiplantae; phylum Streptophyta; class Magnoliopsida; order Solanales; family Solanaceae; genus Solanum; species Solanum raphanifolium. Next base: position 7,053 of record JAJOOE010001547.1, read on the forward strand.
CCAATTTTTATGAGATTTTGTTTAAATATTCATCATATATTTATTTTTTTCAATTTTTTTTTGTGATTTTCTTTTAATTTTTCAGATTTTGTAGATTCTAGAAATTCATATATATGTTTATTTTGATTGATATTTAATACATTTTAAATTTGATAATATCGAAATTTGCTTTTACGGTTTTAGATTTTGGGGAAAGCATCTCATTGTCTACAATGACTGATTCAATCAGAATTACTAGAGGTATACCAAATAATATTCAAAATTTTGGGAAATTTCCCTCATTTGATTTGTGTATTACCCAAGGGTTGCATTGTATTTCATCTCAATTAGTATACCAACATGTTTGTATTTCCTTCTTAATTTGTATTCATCCTAACTGTATGCTAACAATTTTGTATTTTATTGGGTATTCATTATGTATTTCAATCTCAATTTATATGTGAACAAATTTGTATTTCTCTTTTGTTTTGTATTCAACCTAATTGTATACCAACAAGTTTTGTATTTTATGTGCCTACTTTACCTTTTAAAGTCACTTTGTATTTCAAATGAAGAGAGTATTTAATTTCTTTTGTATTCACAACTTTATATTCAATCTTACTTTGTATTTTCATCTCATTTTTGTATTCAGATATTGTTGTATTCAACATATAATTCATGATCCATTAGTTTGTATTTTACCTTTCAAAGTCACTTTGTATTTCAAATGAAGAGAGTATTTCTTTTGTATTCACAAATTTATATTCAATCTCACATTGTATTTATAACTTTGTATTTTCATCTCACTTTTGTATTCATATATTGTTGTATTCAACAAATAGTTCATGATCGATTAGTTACATTAACTTAATGGGATACAAATTATTGTATGCATTCAAACAGAAAAAACAGCTACTATACTAAAAAAATAATAATTTCATTCATTATACATCATAATTTGGATACAAAACATCCGAAAAAAACTATAATTCCCAATGCATACAAAATTTCATTGATTCAATCAGGAAAAAAAATAACACTCTTGTACTCGACATATATGAATATCTCATCCAAACAAATAAAAAAATCGAAAAAAATACCTGATTATTTTTCGATTGTTCACTAGATGCGACAAATTTATAGTTGTCAATTTTGAAAAATTCTGTTTCAAAAATATGTCGTATTCAACTTGAAGAAGTTTTGAAAGTTATCAGATGAATGATTCGGAAGACAAACTAATTTTTTTTTTTTTTTGCTGTTCTTAAGAAGAAAGCAAAAAAACGCTCGACGGAAAGATGGCTATTTATGCTCTTTTCAAAACGTAACTGATTTGTATTTAAAATCTTTTTTACCTTTTGTGAATTTTTTTGTTCCATGATTTTCTTTGTTCTGTTATTAATTATTTGTATTCTTTCAAATTAAACAAAATAAAATAAATACATAACTAATCCCTTAACAAACTAAAATAATGACATTTTTAATAAATAATGAAACTGTTGCTAAGGAGTCCCACTAAAAGCTAAAATATTGCGTTTTTGAAAATTTCCCCTTTTTTGTATGCAGTGTGTGTGCAATGTCAAAATTGTGTATAATTTTTTTCTAAATACTATGTATTGTATAGGTGCCATTGGAAATTTTTGAATGATAAAAATATGAACTGTGTGTGAATATCATGTGTGTGAAATGTGAATATTATGTATGTCATTTTCTTTATAAACATTGTGTATGAAATGTGTGTGAAATATGAACTAAGGGTTATTGTTGGAAATAAATTTTTATATGCAGAGTGTGTGAAAATGTGAATATTATGTATGTCATTTTCTTTATAAACATTGTGTATGAAATGTGTGTGAAATATGAACTAAGGGTTATTGTTGGAAAGAATTTTTTATATGTAGAGTGTGTGAATAATATGTGTATGCAGTGTGTGTGAAATGTGAATATAATTTATATGTAAACTTATGGTTATTGCTGGAAAGAAATTTGCGTACATGTGAACAATATATGTATGCAGTGTGTGTGAAATGTGAGTATAATTTATGTCATGTCTCTTAACATACTGTATATGAAATGTGTGTGGTATTTGAACTATGGTATTGCTGCAATGAAAATTAAATTTTATGGGTGTGAAGTGTGTATGAAATGTGGACTATTGAGTTCTATATGCTTTTGGAATTATAACTGAATGAAAATTGAATCATATGGGGTGTGAAGTGTGTATGAAATGTAGCATAATGTTATTTTATAGGAAAGGAAGAAACACACACACTAGTCTTCATGTACCAACATGAATGTGTTTGCTGATCTTTTGACTGTTCTTGGGCAAGAGAGATTTCAACAATTTCTCGAACAAACTCTTTTTGGTATATTCTATGAGATACACCATATAAAGATCCAATGTCAATTACTTAGGAATATGATGATTCTTGAAAAATAAAATGTCTGAGACGACATGTTTGTTATTAAAATAAACGGTACAGAATTACGATTCGAAATCAAGGAATTTTCAATAGCAATAAATTAGAAACGCCACCTCAATAAGTGTTTCTTTATCCTTGTAAACCTGATTCTCATCTATAAATAAATTAGAAACGTCACTAATTACTCCATTGTCTTCATCAGTACTTTCATCTACAACTTCATCTAAATTCACTCCTACTAATCGGATGGCGTTGTTGAAATATAAATCAAAGTTCGTTGAAGTTATAGCAACATCAGAAACTCTCCTATTCACAACAACTAGAGAATGCGGATTATCCATTGCTATATTCTTCAATGTTATGCACAATGGATATTTAGTAAAGAAATTCAAATTAACTTTCTTTTGATCTAAGAAAACACGCACACCAACATCATTGTGTATTCTAACAGGTGGGCATCGATCATCTACTAAATATTTTATCTCTAAATCATTTATATTAGTATCTATCATAAGCTGTGATGTTATCACGCTTACTAGACCACTATAAAGACTAGAAGAATCATATAAAACCGCCCCTTCCATTTGAAAATCCACATAATGCCCTGTTTCATTTTTTTTAAAAAAAGTATCAAATTATAAAGAAACAATTCGAAATATAAATATCATTCAAACAGACAGAATATTACAAAACATTTTTTATATTTAATTAAACAAACAATTCTTACAAATATCATTCAAATAGTACATTCCAAGCACTTTCATACTACTATAATACATAAATCATACAACAAATACTTATTTAATAACAAAAAACTTTATACACAAATGTCTACATAAAATTTCACCATCAATACAACATTAAAAAAAAATTTCATACATTTCATCAGACACGACTACAAACGAAATTCATACTTTCTTAATATACATTTCATACACATGTCGCAAAGACAGCTTATATCATACCAACATTCAAACACACTTAATACACATTTCATACAACAATTACTCACTCATTACAAATACATTTTTTTAATCGTACCAGATAATTAATTTCTAACTCACTAATTTCTTCAGCGATGACAACATCTAATATGATCCAGTAAAATTTAGAATTTAATACCAACTAAAACCACTTGTCATACAATTTGTCAAAAAATCCAAATAATTTTGTTTACATATAACTTAACACATTTTTCTTACAGATTTCTTTCCAAAAATTCTATTAAATTCATTCGCAAATATACAATCACTTTATAATTTAAGAAAAAATACACAAAACAATCACAAAAACTTAAAATCACTAATATTATACATTTTTACAACATTTTCAGTTAAACAAAATAATTTTTCGTTCCAACTCAACTTAAAAACAAACAATAAACAATACTAAATACTTACCCAAATGATCCCATCTTCCTCGTGTTTAATTAAAATTGATACGCAATTGTCCATATCAATAAAATCAATTTTTTCAATGAAAAAAATATTCAACTATTCGCTCCTGAGATTTTTTTTTTTTTGATGAAGAATGAAGAGAGAGAAACTTTGATGAAAAGAAGGAAATGATCTGATTAGATTTAATTTTAACGAAATTGAGTTAATTAAGGATAAAAAATAATGTTAATTTGTTTGGATTCCTTATTTAGTACTAATCATTAATTATCTATAATAATTTCAAATTAAATAACAGCCCACAAATTCAGTCTTTTAATTTATTGTTTTTTAATTCTGTTTAAAAAAAACAATTTTGTTTATTTATTTATTTTTTTTACAGTTTTTTTCCAATTAACAAAACATTTCTCTTTTTGGTGAATTTGTTAAAACCTGAAATTTTAAATGCTATAACTTGAAACTGAAACTCTACTGCTATAGCTCGAAAATAATACTATAATATATGTTATATATGAAATTTTCACAATTTGATTTGTCTAACTCTTACTTGCTTATTTGCTAGTTAATTTTAAGGGTAGCTTAATTAAATTTCCCAAAATATCAACTATATTCTTTATGTTAGCTTATTTTAGCATAATCCCTTTTTATCAACTCTTATACGTTATTCAATATCTTGAGTCAAAACTTTTTATTTATTCTTCAATAAATATAAAATAGTTTTCATGTTTTAACTAATCAAATTGATTCAAATTGTTATTAAAATGATTTAAAAATTTAAATTCTAATTAATCTAGTTTTGTCAAAATTCTTTTCATTTATAATTAATATTGTAAATTATTATTTTTTATGTTAAATCATTTTTCCAAAAAATAGCCAAAATATTTAACCAAGTCGTAGGATAATCATATGTTAGCGGGCGCTTCAAATGCCTTAAAAACCTCCTTGAAGCGTAAATAAGAACATCTTACTCATTTTCTCTAAATTTATAAAGTTTTAATCTATTAGTCTTTTTAAATTAAATTTTCTTAATTTCTTTAAAAAAATTATGTGGCGACTCTTTTGTAAGTATTTTTGTCAAATTGTTTTATACGTGAAACATTTCAAAAAATAATTTTTAAAAAAATAGTAAAATTATGGCACAACAGTTGATAGTTCGATTTCATGTTGTCTGATATATGTTGGTTAATTGTTTCATTGTATGTGTGCATTTATGTGAATAGGGAATGTAATTCTAATGAAATGATTATGTGTGAACAATTGTAATGAACCTATTACTTGATTGTATGACTATGAGCACTATTCATTATGGGTGTGAATGTGACTGTGGTTGTGTTGACTGGATCGGGTGTCGTGTTTCGACACATATATTAGATCGGGTGTCACGTTCTGACACATATTGGATCGGGTGTCATGTTCCGACACATGTATGTTGGATCCGGTGTCATGTTTTGACACACTAACAATTTGGGTATAGGTTCTATAAGAAAACCATTTGTCATTATTACATTTATATGTACATGTCTTGCTATTGAGAAATTGTATGTTGCTCCTAAAATGACAAATGAATGTGTTCTGTACATGTGTGTTTACTGTGTTGTAATTACTTGCGTATATTGTGCTTACTGGAGTAGCCGCGTGATCCTAACAGTACACCGTGGTTCGTGTACTGATATTGCACTTGCTCTTTCTTTGTTGAGTACAAGGCATCTTCAAGCGGCTACTGATAGACTTCAGTTAGGAGATCATTGATTGAGACCGAATTTGAGGGTGAGCCAGTTTTTTCAGGCTGTCATGGATCCATCTTTAGTTTAGTCCATTCCTTTCAGACTCAGACTACATATTTAGACTTTTGCTTATGTTTAGTTGCGGAGTTGCACCCCATTTTCTTAGACTTTTGGTACACTGATTTTCAGTTCTAGTGGTTGAATTTTCGCTAGAGTTGTGCGTAGTTGTTTTGTCAAACCTTCGGAGTTTATGGAAACTCCTTATTTGATGCATTATTTAAAAAGTCTAATTGTTTTGGTAGTATTATGTTAGGAATATAGTTAACCTAATGTGTGGTTAGAAATATATTATCATATATTTAATAAATGAATTAAAAAACTTGAAAAAAACTCGAATAACCTAACAAAAAATCGAAGTAGTAAAAATCGACTTAATTAATTTGATTTGATTCTAATATTTTAATAATCGATTTGATTGATTTTATTATTATTATTTTTTACTTAAATCAAAATGTGAACACCCTTAAACAACTTACAGTATAACGTATTCAACATTTATAATGCATTTAATTTAAAATATAACCTCTGTTTAGAATGATGGGTAGAGAAATTCAGTTCGTGTGATTCAATTTTTTTGTGGTTGTGGGAAGCACATAACCATCATAAATTCTAGCAATCGGTGAGATATTTTTATACTAAACTATTGGTCCATTATGAATTTTGACAAGATCATCAATGAAAAATTTGATATTACACTAAAGCTCTTCCTAATCTACCTTAATTTTTGAGAAATCCATCCATCAATTAATTTATCGTGTATAATCACATATTAACATTTTAAAACCATTTCAATCATCTGAATTTTTCTTAAATTCGATTTCAATTCATTTAGGTTGATATTTTGTACCTTTACATGCAATTTAAAATAGAAGGTGTAATTCACATGTTTAGAACGAATAGATTAAAGAGAAAATACATCATTACCCCATTAAAGTAAGACCTATTTTTTTAAAAGACACTTGAACTTTACGGGAGTCCTACTACCTCCTTAAAGAATTTTAAAGTGTTATAAATACCTCACTTTTCAGTCACCCTCAATTGCAAGAAAGGAAGTGCAATCACGCACCAATTATTTTCTGCCACGTGTTAAATTTTAATTTTTAATCTTTATTTTCATTTTTGTTTTTTCTTATTTTATACCTTCATTCTCTTTTTTTTTTTCTCTTTCTTCGTTACTCCTGTTCTTCTTGCAGTCCTCCATGGCAATCCTCACCGCATCGACTTGGCCTCCATCGTCAATCCTTCGGAGTAGTCTTCATCACGTCACTATTATAATTCCATCTCCACCATTAATATTATCATATCATTGTTAAATAAAAAATAAAATTACTAACAAATTAAAAATTAAAAATTAATAATCACCTCCAACCTACCATCTTCTTTCCAATATTACAATAATTATGCAGCGAAACTCCATTATGATGGAGGTAATGAAATTCTATAATACAACATAATACTTTATTTATTTTTTGAAAAAAGAACAATAGTATCAAAGGAGGTTCACAATTATTATTATTTTTTGAAAAAATAAGGGACAAAAGAAGGAAAGGGAACCAAGAAAAGCAAGCAGACAAGGGAAAAAAAATGAGTGAACTAAATGGGTCATCTACGTTGAAGAAGATGTAGTTGGTTCTTTTGAATTTGGTGAAGAAGATAACAAAAAATAAAGAATTGAAAAGGTACAATAAAATAAATAAAAGAAAAGAAAAAAATATTTCTAATTAAATAAATATTTATTTACTTTTGGTTCAGCTCACTTGCTATTATAGAGTGAACTACACTCTACATGCCACATAGGCACGTAATGGAATAAATTCATTCTAAATAAGAATAAGGGGGTAATAGGACCTCCGCAAAGTTCAAATATTTTTTTAAAAAAAGAGGTCCTACTTTAATGGGGCAATTATGTATTTTCTTTAGATTAAATGAACAACATTACTTTCTACTTTGTGACTCACATAATTATTGTGTGAGATTTTTATGTTTCGTAAAAAAAAAAAATTCAAAATTTATAAGCCCAATAGTGTAGTTTTTGGATTTTACTTTTTTTTTTAGGTGAGATAAGAAAAACCTTTTAGTTGCATCATGCGTGAGATACATAATAAAGCTTTTCATAATAGAACATTATTATTTTGGTTCATCCTTGACACAAATATAACAACTCGTATCATATATTAATTGAAAATCATGAAGAAAAAAATTGTAAAAATATAGCACGAAAAAGGTAAAATAAAAAAATGTAATATGAAGTTTTAAATATAACGTCATTTTTCTAATTTTTTTTCTCTTTTGTTAATAATTCTGATTTTTAATTGTTATTTGAATAAATTTATAGAGCTGATTTAGTTTTTCCACTTTCAAAAATTGTGAAATTATATCCACTACTACTTAACTCTCCACTCACATGCAATTTTGACATTTAAATTCAATGGGGTCCAATTTTTAAGATTTTTAACATTAAATTCATTATATTTTAACATTACTGGAATGGACTTACTATTTGAATAATTTTTTAGAAAATGTTTACACATAAATTTATATTTTAAATTGAAAGCATTAAATTCAGATTAATTCAGTACTCAACACTGTATTCCCCTCTGTCTTTGAAAAAAAAAATCCCTTTTCATTAAATTTTTTTAAAATATAAATAATTTTGATCTAATTTTGTAACCCTTGTATTTATAAAAGGTATTACAATGTTAAGAAATAAAAAACATCAATTGATTATGAAACTTCAGAAGAACGAGTTGATGCATCAGCTGTAGGTTCTTGTGTGGATGGTGGAGTAAAGCGTCTCCAAATTGATGGGCTAATTGGAGGTTCTTGACACTTAGGAGTAGGAGCAGGATGATGAGGTAATATAATGATGACATCTGATAATTTTTGAGGAGATGGTGAAACAGTAATTTCTTTAGGTAATAAAACACTTGTTGAAGTATTTTTCAAATGCACTTTTCTTGAGAAAATTGGAGTTGAGAGAAAGAAAAGACCAATAAAAAGAGTAAAGAGTAAATGTGCAAAGGTGGCCATTTTTTGTGAATTGGTGAGAAATTGTGAAGAAAATAGTTTGCTTATATAGTGGAAATATGGTTTTATTGAATTAATTTGTGGTTTAACTCCTCTTTGAATTTGTTTTCCCTGCATTTACTAGTCAAGATTGCATTAATTTTAGTTTTTGTGCATTAAAAGTTTGTTATTTATTTTTTAAAATTCAAACTTAAGGAATTATTACATGTGATACATAGTTAATATTGATGAGAAATTGAACTAAGAGTTCACTTTGGCCAATAACACTCTTATATTGGGCCTAACAGATAAATAGGTCTGCTAAGATTACATCAAAATGAGACGGGTCATTCACACAAATATTCCTATTTTGGGACGATTTTTAATTTTTATCTTTTAGTTTTTTAAATAAAAAATAAGTGAATGAATATATCTCTGAATAAGAAACAATTTTTCGCAGGGCAGTAAATTACATAACTAAGTTAACATATAGTAGTTAATTACGCTCCATAACTATAATTTAATTTAATTATAAATAATTGCTATAGTTAATGAAAATGGCTATAAGGCGGGTACCACGTTTTTACATTTGTATCAAAACATGTTATACAAATCAAAACACTCTCTCTCTCTCCTATCACACCTACTAATTTATCTCCTAAAATCTCTTGCACTCCCTTAAATCACTCAACCACATTAAAATTCAAATTTTGAAAATTTCACTCTCTTTCTCCTAATCGTGCATAACCATTCCAACTAACCTTTATTAGTTTTTTTTTTTGTATAACCTCCATCAATTATTTTTTTTGTATTTGTATCTTTTTTTTCGATTTTTTCATTATATTTCATATTTTCAGTCATAATTATGAATATTTCAATAAAATCACTATACATATTCAAATCATGGATGCACAATCTCCATTAAAGAAAATAACTAGAGGTATACATTTGCGTCAACAAAATCTGATGATCTTTCATTTTTTTTTTGGGTTTAACTCAAGATTTTAGAGAAATTACAGGGTCCATTGCAGAAAATAGAGCAAAGGAAGATGCAACAAATCATTTAAAATTGGAATTCAAAAGATGCAAACAAAAAAAGAGAAGAGGAAAAAAGGTAATGGTTCTGAAAATTTGATGATTGCGAAAAAGAAAGGAAAGTAAATATTTGGTTTGTATAAATTATGAACAAATTTTATTTGTATACTTTTCAAAATTATATGTAGTTACTCTATTTGTATATTTTATAAGTCATTATTTTCTGTTCATCAAAGATACATTCCAGCTATTATTTGTATAATTTCAGTATTATTGAGATATTTTTATATTTTTTGTGATTTGTATATCTATCAATACATTTCAAATTATGTAGTATAGGATTCTATGAATTTAGTGTGTTAATGTTTATTACGACTTTCTTACTTTTTAGACCTTATTTGTATATTTTTAACAATTATATACAATTATTTTTTTGTGTTTGTATATTATCAGCAAGTATACGTTTCAACTATTAATTTTATATATATTTGTATATTTATTAAGTCATTTTTGACATGTTTATTTAGAAAATTAAATTTAGCTTTCTTTATTTGGCAAAAGTCATATTTGATAAGAAATTCTAATAAGATACAATAATCATGATTTGTGGGATTGTTTTCCTTTTTAATAACCTAAATTAATGCCTCATTAATTAAGTTAAGATTTCAATTTGTATAAAAAAAATAAACTTCCAGCAAGATATACAATAACTACTGAAACTATAGTCATGCTATGTAATTAAGCAAATTATAGCTAAGGAGACCCATTGTGTTTCAACTCTTAGCTATTTATGAAATTTTCCCTTATTTATATTCTCGTGTCATAATATCCCGCAAGTTAATTATGTTGTAAAAACATAACAAGCTATGTCCTTAACGCCAAAATAACAAACATTTTTTTTTGGTTTTTTAAGTTTGTATATTAGTATCATATAACATCCCATTCATCAATACAAAGCTTAGTTTATGGCGTACTCATTGCGATCCCCTTTAGTGAGGAGACACTCCTCCAAAAGTTACAAGACTGTTTTGTTGAGTTCCTTAAAAAGAGTTGTCTCATGCTCGAAATCCATCAATACAAAGCTTGTAAATTTCTTTTATTCATTAATAATTAGATTCACGCTAGTTTACAATATTATAAATCTTGGGTAAAAAACTTAACTATACAAGTTAAGTACCTTAATTACCACTATATAGCAAGATTTTTTTTTCCGCCTATATAACAATATTTTTTTTTCAAAGTTGTGTTTTACTATTAAAAAAAAGGTAAAAAAGTAAAAAAAAAAAAAAAAATAAGGGGCTAATTAATGGCCCACGATTTCCCAATATTTCTCAAATCTTTTACCTTCCATGATTTGCTCAAATTGGTTATAAATATTTTCTCCTATCACCAAAAGGTTTCTTAACAAAAATAGAACTCTCTTGTTCATTTCTGGTCCACTTCAATCATGGATACCAACAATTATTCAATCCTAATTCACCATAAAGGACGTTGGGACGCATCGGGTATTAGTGATAATTCAATATTTGATTGGTATTACTTTTTTAATTCTTTTTTGTAATTGAAAAGTTGATGGTTACGTTGTGAGTACTATGATTGGTATTTGATTTTGTATTACAATGAACAAAATAACGTTGCAAATATATTGAAAACTTGATGGTTCATTGTGAGTACTATGAGTCATTTATTCATTTAATTAATGGTGTAATATATGTTGTTTATGTTATAAACCAGTTTCGTGTTCATATTTTTTTTATTAATTCTTTGATTTTTTTTGGGTTATGATAATCGGAATACAAATATATTTAGTGATAATAGATGTTTTGATAATTGTTTTGGTGAAAGTGAACGTTTTTTAATTATCAAATGTTGGACTGCACGTTAGTTGTACTACTGATTTTCTTTGTGTCATTTGGAATTGGTTTTCTTGGTACTAATGATGGTAAACATGTTGATTACCAATTGGTACATAACTATGGTGTATATGGTGTAAACAACAGATTTAAAATCGCGTTTTAGCTATTATGAGTCGTTTATTTATTTTATTAATGGTGTAATATATGTTGTTGTTATTCACCAAATCCATGTTCATATATTTTTTTATTAATTCTTTGGTTTTTTTTTTTTTTTATGATTTTTACAATCGGAGTACAAATATATTTGTATTACTAAAATTCTTGGTGTCATTCGGAATTGGTTTTCTTGGTACTGCTGCTGGTGAACATGTTGATTAACTGTTGGTACATAACTATGGTGTCTATGGTGTAAGTAAACACCATATTTAAAATTGTGTTTTAGCTATTATGAGTCGTTTATTTATTTAATTAATGGTGTAATATATGTTTCTGTTATTCACCAAATCCGTGTTCATATATTTTTTAATTAATTCATTTTTTTTAGGGTTTTGACAATTGAAATACAAATATATTAGTGATAATATATGTTTTGGTAATTGATTTGGTGAAAATGTTGACTGCATGTTTATTGTATTACTAATTTTCTTGATGTAATTTTGAATTGGTTTTCTTGGTACTACTGATGGTGAACATGTTGATTACCTGTTGGTACTACTGCTGGCCACCAGGTAACGACCGAAAGAAGGGATTCAACGAAGGAAAATACAAGAGGAGTAAAATCACTAGTGATGTGGTACATCAGGGCATAACAAAAAGACGTGCCCAAAGTTTGCGAATCAGAAAGAATAATGATGTATTAATTTGAACTTCTTTTGTTGGTGTTATGTAAAACTTCTGGAATTTTTTATGAATGATAAATGTAATTTTATCCAACTTTTGTTTATTCTTGATAAGTGTATTCATATTATTATTGATGCAATTAACCTATCTCTGGTATTGTAATGTTTGGCTGAAATTCTGGAATTAAATACCAACCTGGAATCTTGAAAATAAACAACAGGATGTAACCAAAAATAATACACAATGTTAATTTCAAAATTTTGGTATAATGTTTGAGAAATACCAAAAGTTTTAACCACCAATAATGATTATCTTATTATAATTGCTAACACGTACAATTTTGGTGTAATTGTGGTGAAATAATCACAAATTGTGGTGTATATAATGGCTGATATTTTGGTATTGCCTACACACCTGAAAGATTGAATACGAAAATTTAATAGTTTTATTTGAATTGATATACACAATTGGTTTACTTTTGGTGGAGTAAGCACAAAAATTTGTAGAAATGTTTAAGTATATATTGGCTGTCAATGAAGCCTCACAAGAAAACTAGCACTTGAAATAAGTGAATTTTCAATCTTAATCACTGAAAGTGGAATTTCTGTAAATACAATAAAGATCAATTCTAAGGTCACACATATTTCCACAATCTAAAATTACTTTTCCCAGCAACCAAACAGATAAGGGAAAAAGAACACAATAAACTTAACGAAAGGCAAAATACAAGAAAGTATCAACTTCCCTCACTAACACAATGATTTCGAGAAACCAAAAGCAAAAAAGTGACGGAAAACTGAAAATAAAAAAATCACATGAAAACTCACAAAATCATCGAAACATATCCAAAACGCAACTAAGATACCATCCAAACGTAAAACAAGGGAATAAAATCCATAAAGAAATACAATATGGGCGAACTATCAACACCCATTACTTGTTTATTAAGTCGAGGGCTCTTGCGTGGAGTCTTATCCATCGGTGGAGGAATATAATTCTGATCGGAAAAGAACTATGGTGATTTTGGTTGTAAAAAATAAGGACTTGAAAAAGTGGAAGGTTACAATTTTGTTCTTGAAACGTAATACAAAGAAAGATGGAGATTGAAATCTGAAAAGTAGAAGATGAATGGTTTTTACTTGGAAACAATGAATCACCTAGGTAAGAACACCAACTTTATTGAAAACATAAAAGGTTTTATAAAAAAGGAAGAAAATAAATTGATCCCAATAAAACTGTCATTAACTCATGGAAAGTAAATATATCATGTACATGAAAACGTATATAATCGGGACTGTTTAGGAGAGATGAAATTGAAAATTATTAAATACTCTAATTATGCTCCACATGAAAAGGCACATAATTAAAAACCATAAAGAGATAAAACCGAATAGAAAGAGAAAATCGGGAAAAAAATACATTAAAATAAAAATTAATAATTATTTTGTTATCTATGAAATTTAAAAACTCTTTATGTAATTATATATAAATATATTGATTTTAAGTTAATTAAAGTCTTAAAGTGTATATTTTTGTAATTTTCACATAAATCTTATCATATTTTGGACTTCGGATACATGTATCTGGAACATCTAGATATGTTTAGATACATGTATAACAAATGCATGGGGTCATAATTAAGTATAATTTTCTTGAGATACACATTGTATTCAAGTAGATACACATGTATCTGACTCTCTCGCTCGTCTCTCTCTCAGTATCTGGTCAGATACATGTATCTAGTGTGATTCACATGTATTTGGGAATCTTGCTCGTCTCCCTCCTATCTCCCTCGCATGTCTTCCTTTTTAGTATACCTGATAGCAAAAATACATGTATTTAGGTGTAACTAACTTGAAATCTAGTATGCAATTATTAATTAGTTAGACAATTTCAAACCATATTAAGAATTAGTAAATATGATAGAAGTGTTTGTTTAATTATGTAGTTTTTCCTTAATTTTTTACCAAAAAAATACTTCATTATAATTTCTTTATTATATTTCTTAGAAATTGTTGGGTTTATATATATATATATTCTTAAAAAGTCTAATTGTTTTGGTAGTATTGTGTTGGAATATAGTTAGCCTAATGTGTGGTTAGAAATATATTATCATATATTTTATAAATGAATTAAAAAACTTGAAAAAAAATCGACTAACCCAACAAAAATCGAAGTAGTAAAAATTGACTTAATTAATTTGATTTGATTCCAATATTTTAATAATCAATTTGACTAATTTAATTTTATTTTACTTAAATCAAAATGTGAACACCCCTAATCAACTTACAGTATAACGTATTCAACAGTTATAATGTATTCAATTTAAAATATAACCTTTGTTTAGAACGATGGATAGAGAAATTCAGTTTGTGTAGTTCAATTTTTTTGTGGTTGTGGGAAGCACATAACCATCATAAATTCTAGCAATCGGTGAGATATTTTTATACTAAACTATTGGTCCATTATGAATTTTGACGAGATCATTAATGAAAAATTCGTTTTTACACTAAAGCTCTTCCTAATCTGCCTTAAATTTTGAGAAATCCACCCATCAATTAATTTATTGTGTATAATCACATATTAACATTTTAAAATCATTTCAATCATCTGAAATTTTCTTAAATTCGATTTCAATTCGTTTAGGTTGATATTTTGTACCTTTACATGCAATTTAACATCGAAGCTGTAATTCACGTGTTTAGAAAGAATAGATTAAATGAGCAACATTACTTTCTATTTTGTGACTCACATAATTATTGTGTGAGATTTTTTTTGTTTAAAAAAATAATAATTCAAAATTTATAAGCCCAATAGTGTAGTTTTTGGATTCCACTTTTTTGTTTTGTGGTGAGATAAGAAAAACCTTACACAAGTGAAATCAATTCGCTTTTCGCGATAGAATTTTATTATTTTCGTTCATTCTTGACATAAATATACCAACTCGTATTGTATATTAATGGAAAATCATGTATAAAAAAATTGTAAAAATATAGCACGAAAAAAGGTAAAAAATGTAATATGAAGTTTTAAATATAACGTCATTTTTTTCTTTTTTTTTTTCTCTTTCGTTGATAGTTCTGATTTTTAATTGTCGTCTGAATAAATTTATAGATTTGTTTTAGTTTTTCCACTTTTAAAAATTGTGAAATTATATCCACTACTTACTTAACTCACCACTCACATGCAATTTTAACATTTAAATTCAATGGCGTTCAATTTTTAAGATTTTTAGCATTAAATTCATTATATTTTAACATTATTGGAATGGGCTTACTATTTGAATAAATTTTTAGTGAATGTTTACACATAAATTTATGTTTTAAATTGAAAGCATTAGATTTAGATTAATTCAGTACTCAACATTGTATTCCCCTGTCTTTCAAAATTTTTTCCCTTTTCATTAATAATTTTTTTTAATATAACTAATTTTGATCTAATTTTGTAACCCTTGTATGTATAAAAGGTATTACAAAGTTAAGAAATAAAAAAACATCAATTGATTATGAAAGTTCAGAAGAACGAGCTAATGCGTCAGCTGTAGGTCCTTGTGTGGGTGGTGAAACAATAATGTCACTCCAAATTAATGGGTTAATTGGAATTGATGCTGGTTCTTGACGCTTAGGAGCAGGAGCAGGAACAGGATGATGAGGATGAGGAAATATAATGATGACATCTGATAATTTTTTAGGAGATGGTGAATCAGTATTTTCTTCATAATTAGGTAATAAAACACTTGTTGAAGTATTTTTCAAATGCATTTTTCTAGAGAGAGTTGGAGTTGAGAGAAAGAAAAGGCCAATAAAAAGAGTAAGGAGTAAATGTGCAAAGGTGGCCATTTTTTGTGAATTGGTGAGAAATTGTGAAGAAAATAGTTGCTTATATAGTGGAAATATGGTTTTATTGAATTAAATTGCGGTTTATCTCCTCTTCTAATTTGTTTTCCCTGTATTTACTAGTCAAGATTGCATTAATTTTAATCTTTGTGCATTAAATTTATTTTTTTAAAGTCAAATTTATGGAATTATTAGTGACTTAGTATTGATGAGAAATTGAATTATGAGTTCACTCGGACCAATAACAGTGGCATATTGGGCCAAACGGGTCATTCATACAAATGTTCATATTTTGGGACGGTTTTTAATTTTTATCTTTCAGTAATAACAAATAAGTGATCGAATATATCTATGAATAACAAATAACTTTTTATGAGGCAAGAGTTTATATTCCCGCAAGTTATATCCTAAAAGCATAACAAGTTATGTCCTTGATGCCGAAATAAGGATCACTTTTTTGTTTTTTTAAGTTTGTATATTAGTATCATATAACATCCTATTTCATCTTCCTTTTGCTCTTTGATAACTAAGTTGATGAATAATTTGCTTGTAAATTCCTTTTGTTCATCAATAGTTCAATACAAAGCTTAGTATGTGCCCTACTCATTGTGATCCCCTTAATTGAGGAGACACTCCTTCGAAAGTTACAAGACTATTTTGTTGAGTTTCTTAGAAAGAGTTGTCTTATGCCTCGAAATCCATTTCAAAGATGGACAAGCAACATAAGCTTGTTTCCCTAAATTACCATCAACAACATGATGGCCAAACTCTATCAAACTATGGAATGTTAAATTGTTCAAATTCAAATTGTATCTTCCTCATTTTTTGTTTCCTCGTTGCAATGTTAACAACGTTTAAAGAGAACAAAAAAAAAACTTGTCCATGATGGTTGTGTATAGAGCAATCAATAAGGGCTAAGCCTGTTGGACCATTCCGGCTCAATCCGTAATTTGATATGGTTGGAGTAAGCTTTTTAGAGTCCATTTAAAAAGAGGGTTTTTTAGCCTAGGCTGAATAAGCATGTAGCCTACGGGGCTTGGACAATGTGGGTTTAGGAAACCCTAGGTTGAATAAGCATAAGCATGTAGCCTACGGGGCTTGAACAATGTGGGTTTGGGCCGTTTCGTGGGCTAAATAAAAAATTAAAATATAATATAATACTAAAACCAACAAGAGAAGTCTAAACTTAAAGTCTTAAATCATGCCTATAAATATTATATTAGTACAAAGTTCAAACACTCAAATATAAAAATTATTTTTTTGTATGATATTTCTTCATTGTTTCCTTTTTCTTTTACTTGAGTTTGATGCACTTGAGCCAATAATCTTTCGAAAACAACTTCTCTATCTCCATGAGATAGTGGTAAGGTCTACATACCAGGGCAGAGCCACCTTGTACTAAGGGGGTTCATCCGAACCCCATTCGATGGAAAATTATACTATTTATACATGGTTAAAATAATATCTTATGTATATATAGTAGATGTCGAACCCCCTTCAGCTACTCTGTGTGTCTATTTCTACAGATTTTGAACCCCCTTATTGAAAATTCTGGCTCCGCCTCTGCTACATACACTCTACCCTATGTAGAAATCACTTAGTGAAATTTCACTGAATATGTTGTTATTATACGGTTATACCCAAGATATTTACATAAAATGAATGATTTCAAATTGACAACCAAATCTTTACTTGTGTCAAACGTAATAAGTATTATAAAAATTATTTTATTTGTGAATTTGAGATTTGGTTAACAAGTAGTAATACCATAAATGTTGTCTTATCGATATTTCTATTCACATTTTAAAATTAGAATTTAAATTATAAAAATAAAAATAAATGGGCTGACCCATGTAACCCACGTAGTGATGAATTGGGCTGACTGTTGTTGACCCGCCAAAATAATGAATCAGCCCAACCTAACCCGTAAAGTTCTAAAGCCTGTATTGGCTTTAGCTCAAATAGGGTAAACCAGCCATATTGACAACTATACCTACTTGATCCATTTTAAAAAATTAAACTTCGCTTATAACATTTAAATTTAAATTCTGACCCTATATCCATGTTGCATATGGAGAAAATAGTCATTTGAAAATTCGTTCGATTCAACTTGGTCCCTATTAGATACGCAAATTCAAAATTTAATGTTTATGTGTTTTCAAAGAATATCAAAATAAAAAGGAAATGAAGGCCTATGCCTAAGGGGGAAACGAACCCGAACCCTCATCAAGGAGGCTCCATTTCTATTAGTACTAAATCAACAACCTACTTTGTTACTCAGTTCCAAACTCATAGTTCTTATATGTTTAATGAATTTCTCAATATAAATACAGGCCTACGCAAAGGTTAGTACATAGGCTCGATAACCCTCACTCGATACTTTAAATCCGCACCTGATTCCTACCATCCACATGAAATGTTTCCACACCAGCAAACATTCCACACCCTCATAGTACTTTTGCATGAAAGATGTTTTCAGCAATATGATAAATACATTTGAGATTCTTGTTAACATATATTTCTAATCCTGATTACAACTTATGACAAGCTAATAAGCTGCAAAATGGTCAAATAAATCTCCAAATCACTTAACAGAACTGTATAAACATGGATCATCGAAGATCAACAGATTAAGAGCCTGAAAGTTCATCCTCGTCAATATCAGATGAGACTCATGACTACTTTAACGCCACTCGCACATTTTAAGAACCAGAATTCCGCAGCAATCATAGTCTGTTGCAAAAGGGTACTCCGAGAACAAAACTAGGTAAAGAAACCATGTTCAACCTACCATATTTAAAAGAAAACAGAACAAAAGATGCACAAAAACACAATAGAAGTTATAAAGAAGCACATAACACATGATTATCCAAGTATACTATATATCCATAACGCAGCTTAATGTCCACCAGTTGACGATAAGTAACACACAATTCGTTCATCTAAGAGAGACTTGTGTAACAAAGTTGGACAATATAGTTTTAAAATAACAACCAAAATGTAGTGAGTAACTCACACATTAGTCTAAAACAACTAGCTTCTGGTACTCTTCACCGGAAATAGCAAGCTCCATAACATCCACAGGAGTAATAACTCCACCACCTTCCAAGAACATGGTCAACAGATTCTTAGAAAACCCACTTACAAGTGCTACACCGTTCTGATTTTCCAAAACTGGAGTCGACCTTGAGTCTCGAAGGTTCCAAAACACGATCTCGGGCACATTGTTGTATCCCTTCTCTGAAAATTTTCGTTGAATAGCCTGATAGTCTGTCTCCCATGCATTTTCTGATGCCTCATCGAATTCCATATCACTGAACACAAACACCCTCTTTAGCATTTGATTCTCACTTAGATTTCCTTGTACCGCCACTTCCAAGATAGTATCAAACACTTTCTGGAAGTTTGTGTTCATACCCCAGTTCATATTTCTGACAAACTCGGTCTTCTCTTTTAGAGTATCACCTTCAACTTTCTGCAGTTCAGGTGACTCACTGAATGTGATCAATTTTCCCTTCCATGGTTCCTCACTCAATTCTGAAACCAAGACACCAAGTGCCACTGAGACCTCCATCGGTATCCCACTCATACTCCCAGAAACATCACATACCGCAATACAATCACTTAATTTTCCTTTCTTACAAAGATCATCAACCATTCTTTTCCACTGAAGTTCAGCTACTTCTCCACCATCTCCGTCCTCCAATGCCCCAATAATCTCATGAGGCAGCAAAGCTCCAGCTGCAATTTTTGCTTTCCCCAACTTCACATCCTCAAGATATGCTTTAAACCTTTCTTGGTCATGCTTAAAAAAGTGTCCTTTATAGTTCTTCATAGCTACTGACGCCACCCTATTGTACGGCAAGGAATTCCACTTATTAGCACTCATATACACCTCCGGCAATTCCAATGCCTTATGTAAAGGCACAAGCACATCTTTTCTCAATCTATTTCTCACCCTATAAGCATAATGACCCTCTTCAACCCCGTCGTATTCACTATAACTTTCTCTTGGAAACACCTTTTTCGCAATGCTCTCACACATCAAAGTAGCCTTATCATACGAAGAATCAACAGTCGGACACCATTTTGCAGCTAAACTAATCTCATTACTCTTCCCTGAATTCAACTTCTCTAGATCCTCCCTCAAAATCTCAGCAAAGAAATCCGAAATCTTATCATGTAAACGCCTATAATGCTCATCCGAATAATACTTTTCAAACGCCTTCTCCGCCTTAGCTACCTCTTTTTCCTTCCTCAAATCCCTAGCTTTCACTTGTTCTGCCTTAATCTCTTCCTTTAATTCCTCCAAACTTTTCTTAACTTTCATCTTCTTCTCCTTATTATCCTCACTAGGCCTACTCACCCTCTTAAACCTACCACGACCACGACCACCTCTACCCCTCGCTTTCTCCCTCTCCTCTTTCTCCATTTTCCTCACAAATGGTCCTTCCAGAATTCTATACAAAATTTCCAACAAATCCTTAAAATACCCAAAATCAGCAAAAGCATGAACATTACAAGCAAGGGTTTTAGGATGAGTATAATGTAACCAAAACGCAGCAGCATAAAACCCTTCTTTATCAGACTTACCTGTACCTCGAACGCCCCTGAGATTGCAAATCAGTTTAAGAGCCGTCAATGGGTTGTGAGCCCAAGCTAATTCCAACCGTCCGATCAAATCATCCGGCGGTGTATCGGGCACAACATGAAAGAAGAAATCCAAACAAGGATTACCAGAAGATATGAAAGTGGCGGAATTGTTCTCCGTCAAACCCCTTAAGGGAAGCTTTGAAAGATCGAGATTTTTTATTTCATCAGATGGACCGGTGATGGGGATATCGACGGTTTCGGGGTCGTTGAGTGTTAGGGCGGATAACGGTGGTTCACGGCGGAGCGCCGGCGGACCAACAAGCAGAGATTTTGTTGTCATTTGATGAATGAATGGAAGAAGTTCCCTCAGTGAGAAAATACTACTATAAAAACACGTTTTGGACACGTTCAATGTGGAATTGAAAATGGAGGACTCATTATTTTATAATGAAAAAATGAATTGGGGTGGGGATGGGGAATAACTTTTGTAAAATTTAAGAAAGGATATTTCTTTTTATTTCTTCCACAAATACCCCTAATTTTAATTACTTAACACTTAAGAAGGTAAAAAAAAAAATGTTATGATGTTAAACTAAAATATATTAAAATGTTTTTAAATCTTATGATCGTAGATATTGAAATTTTGTTGACTCTATGTGTTCAATTCAAATTGGGACTCTATGTGTTGTTCAATTCCGATTAGGATTACTAAACCCTAAATCCTAGTGCATTTCTATATAAAGATTATTGTATTCCATTAAAAGACATTTCAAAAATTCCACCACAAATTTATGAAATATTCTATCAAAATCTTGATATTCCACAAATTTTTGTATATATATATAATATAAGTAAATGAAAAACATTGTTGTAAAATATAGGATGAATGTAGAGTGAGACCCAACTCCTATTTCCAAGCTAAATTGCCAAACTTAGGTGCCCAAGTAGCATCACGTAATACGTATTGTAGCTCTCTGTCTTGCCCAAGCAAAGTTATTTCCCGTTCCTTCTTATTTGTCAAATTTTAACTGGATATATTTATTAAAAATATAATGATCGATATTTTGAATTTACTATTTTGTCCCTATTAATTAATAGAGTCTCAAATATATTTATTCACTATATTTTTTAAAGATATTAACTCAATGTTAATAAATTAAGGGTATAATAAGAATAAGAAAAAAAAATTGTCCTTTCTTGAAAAAGGAAAATCAAATCAAAAAATATTTGACAAATGAATAGAAACGGATTGAGTATTTCCTAGGCCAATAAAATGACCATATTACATTTACAGTAAAAGGATGTACAAGGTTCTCCCTCTCTCAATTTCGTACAATAAAATCTTACTAAATTAATACTCGATAAATTAATAATCTCTCTAAAATAATATTTTTCTTCAATTTTGAGCTAATAAAAAAATCGCACATTTTAATAAGATAATATTTTCTTCCGATCCCGACTTGGCCAAGTTCTCCCTCTCTCAATTTCGTGTATCATGAGCAACTTACCGTCCTCCCCTCTCCTTCTTTCTACTTATTAATTTGGTTAATTACTTTTATTTAATTCATAACAAATATTATATGTTGGGGATAAATTTGAATAAGATAAATAAGTTAAGTTCAATGATTTTGCTTGTGTTTTAAAAATTGAGAAGGTAAATTATATTTAAAAAAGTAAATTTAAATTTTGATTATTAAATTTTTTATCCTAAAAAATAAGTCGAATAATATAAAGACATGTTTATTATCATGTTTAATATTCCGATCCTTATATCTCTTTACTTTATAAAATTTCATTCAGATACTTAAATTTATTCGAAACTATACTTTAAACCCTTCTTATCTCGATTGATTGATTATCCTTATTTTAAAGAGTAAAGGATAAATATACCCTCAAACTATCGAAAATAATATACGTAGACCCTTCATTATATTATTGAGATACCAGAGTCCTTGTCGTCCAAAAAGTAGAGCACTTGTATCCTTTGCACTAACAGACGGACACGCATCCTCATCCTGTGCAACTAATTATTTTCACTTAATTTTAACCCACAATTAAAAAATCCACCCGAAAATCAAATCAGATAATTATTTTACTCTCCTCATACTCCACTTGTGGAATTTCACTAGTATATTATTGTTGTTGTTGAAATATGTTATGCGGAAAGTTAGAATTAAGAAATTGTCAAAAAGAACCTAAATTATATGATTAATTGTAGTCATTTGTCTTGTTGGTGCAATTGACTGTTCAGATTGAGCAGGACCAAAACAAAAAATTTGAAGTGTTAATTGTATTGCATTGGATACAACAAATGTGTAAGTAAGGCTTCCAACACAAACTATCCTCAAGAGAGAAGGTTTTAAGTATCTTGGGTCTGTAATCTAGGATAGTTGGGACATCAATGATGATGCATGTCACACATCCAATTGGGCGGAATAGATGAAATTGAGGCTTGCCTCTAGAGTCTTGTGTGATAAAAATGTACCACTTAAACTTAAAGGTAAGTTCTACAGAGTGGTGGTTAAACCGTCCTTGTTATATGGGGCGGAGGGATGACCATACAAGAACTAACATGTTCTAAAGATGCATATTGCGGAGATGAGGATGTTGAGAAAGGTATTAGGCATACTAAGATCAATAAGATTAAGAATTAATGTGGTTAAGAGAAGGTGGGAGTGACCTCTATGGCTGACAAGGTGAGGGAAGCAAGACTGAAAAGGCTTGAACATGAGAAGAGGAGGTGCACTGACGCCCTAGTCAGAAGGTGTGAGAGGTTGGTTGTCGGTGTTACGTGGAAGGGTAGAGGTAAGCCAAAAAAGTATTGAGAACAGGTGATTAGACAATATATGACACAACTTCATATTATCGAGGACATAACTCTGGATAGAAAGAAGTTTAGGTCGCGTATAAGGGGTAAAGTGTTGTCTTGCCTTATGAAGGTTTAGTCTTGTTCGAACAATGTCGTAGAACTAATCCAGTAGTCATATCCTTGTATTTCTTGTCATATGTTATTTGTTGTGTTTTGATTATCACATGATTTTGTTGTTGTTATACTCTCTTATTATTTTTCTTCTTCTTTCACTTGGCTTTGATGCACATGACTTAAGAGTCTTTCAGAAACAATCTCTCTACATCTACTAGTTAGTGGTAATTGTCTGAATACATTATACTCTCTTCAGACCCCATTTAGTGGAATTTCACTGAATATATTAATGTTATTGTCGTTGTTGGGTTAAGATTCAATATATATTTTAAATAAATTAATTCATTTGA
Organism: Solanum raphanifolium; assembly: GCA_036250405.1. Taxonomy (NCBI): domain Eukaryota; kingdom Viridiplantae; phylum Streptophyta; class Magnoliopsida; order Solanales; family Solanaceae; genus Solanum; species Solanum raphanifolium. The sequence goes on from JAJOOE010001547.1 coordinate 31,069, forward strand.
GTGATTTTGTTTGTTTTTAAAAGTTTGAAACTCTACTTTAAACCCCTCTTACCTCGATTGATTGCTTACCCTTTTTGAAAAAAGTTCTCAATAAATAGATAGACACGTTATTACTTGTCTCATTTTAATGTTCCAAATCTCTCACTTTATAAAGTATCATTTAAATATCTAAAACTTATTCAAAACTATTCTTTAAAGTTTAAACCACTTTTTCTCTTTTACTAAAGGTTCTCAATATTCTTTCAAGATTAATATGATTTGTCTAATCCTATATAATCCTGCCATTTGGATGCGTAAAGTAGAAATTCAACTAATAAATAAATGTAGGAAATGAGTGGGAAAAAAAATGAAAGGAAAATTACAATTAAGATTTCCTTAAAATACTAAACACAGAATTTAATGCCAAAAGATATGTTTGCCATAAAATGATTATATTTCCCTATATTAAGATGAACCTCACTGCTGCCTTTGCCACGTCCAAACCATTAATTTTATATAACTCAAAGTATTCGGATTAACTTACACATTCCGATTAATTTTATATGATAACATTCACCTTACATTAACAATAAATATTACTCGATAACTTTGTTCATCAAAATTAGTAAAGATAGAAAGAAATCAACTTAGATTTTCATCGAATTAATTTTATGTGATATGATTTTAGTACTTATTACTTTGGATTTATTTTTCTTTCAAAGGAAAATATTATGCTCTTTCTATTAAACCTTTTTTTCCCCTTTTCTTGATGATAACAAACCCTTCATAGGAAAACTATCAAAACACTTGGGTAAAGATACCAGTCCATTCTCCAATCAATCTAACACCTCCCTTTACGTTCAGATCCAACTGGAGCGTGGACCAAAAGTCCAAACGAAGATGAACCTGATTCTACAACAATGTAAAGACACCAGTCCATTTCCTAATCAATGTGGACACTCTAACACCTTAGTCAAGGAGAAAGTAAAATCACCAAGATTACTTTAGGAACTTAAAGTATGATAAGTCCATAGGTACACAGACCTCACCTCTACCTCGTGCATTAGGAAAAAAAATAAACTACATGAATATGAACACAAATATATAGGAACTCATATTTCTCATTATTTTATTATTAATAGATGGAAATAAAGCACATCACAATTTCAAACAAACTCATTTTTTTTTACAAATTCAATCAAACACAACAAG
>JAJOOE010001548.1:0-29173 GCA_036250405.1 Solanum raphanifolium
TTAGACCCATTTCCCACTCAATTTGACCCCCTAAACAAGAATATGAAGTCGGATTTTCGAAAAACGAAACGGATCTTTTTATATACAGCTAAACAAGTTTCCGGTAACTTCCGAAGCACATTTTTAAGAACTTTTTGGGGCAAATTCAAATATAATCATTTCATTAAGTTCTCGACTCCAAACTCACATGTGAGGCTCTAGTTTCATTCTATCATTTTCCGGGTCGTTACACCCTTGTTGTAGAATGTAAGACAAGAACATCTATTATAGCAGGTTATCGTCCAATGATTTGACTAAGAGCCTGTTTCTATTGGCTTTTGGCTTTTGGCTTTTCACTTATAAGCCAAAAGGCACAAGTTAGAAATCCTAACTTTATGGCTTTTGGTTTATTTTCATCATTCTCAAGCTTATAATTTATCCAAATACTCCAAAAGTGCTTAAAAGCTATTTTGACTTACAGGCACCTAAAATAAGCCAATCAAAAAATGCTCTAAATATATTTTCTTGGCTCTTTCCTCTCCCTTTAGATGCTGTAACAGTATTCTTGTATCTAATTTTTGCGGTGTTGAAAAATTTGAATTTTATGGCCTCAAAATGTCCATATTTTTGTTATGCTAGTTTCCATTTCTGTGCTCCTCAGGATGGGTTTTGATGAGTAATTTTTGTTGGATTTATACAATAACGATTTGATATTAGTTCCCTTGATTGCAGTATACCTCTCATCCATACGGAAGTCCACTGAGGTGAATTTGGTGTTGCTGGTTTATATTTCTTCTCCTTTATTGGGTGTAGCTATGAGGTTGCTGCATCTTAGTGGGAAATTTAACATAACCTTTTTCAGTTGCAGATAAACATACTTGAGAAAACATTACATCAGGAATGACAAGAAAGGCGAGAATATCCAGAAAAAAGAGTCGTCTGATAGAAATTGTTGTATATTCACCTCTTCTAAAAAGTCACCTGTTTCACCGTATCGGTCTATGTTGTCATACCAGAACATTTGCAATCTGAATGAGAGATTAGAGCGATTACACAAATCGATATTTATTAGTTTAACTCGTCTAATCGGCCTTTTTATTTATTGGTTGCTTATGCATTAACTTGCTCTAGGCATGTATGTTTTATTGAAAACTTCACTGGTGCATATTTACAATTTTTATATGATTTACTTGCATTATCAGGAAAGGTTCAAAGAGTGGAGCTTCTGGAAGATGTTATGGATGTCAAGGTACTGGAATGCGTGTTACAACAAGACAGATAGCCCCAGGCATGATTCAACAGATGCAACATGTTTGTTCCGAGTGCCGAGGCTCAGGTAATGAGATTTCCCTGTAATTCTAATTTCCAGTCTTACATGTGGAGGAAAAAACACTACTTGTAACGATGAATCTTTCCTTGTTAATACAGGAGAGGTTATAACTGAGAGGGATAGGTGTCCTCAGTGCAAGGGAAATAAAATTACACAAGAAAAGAAAGTATTGGAAGTGAATGTTGAGAAAGGGATGTTACACGGTCAGAAGATTGTTTTCAACGCGGAAGCTGATGAAGCTGTAAGAGTTTTTTGCTATGCACATTGGCTCAGCTTTAGTAATTCCCCAGTGTACATGTTAAATTGTGCCTCAAAAAGTTTTTAGGCAATGTTTGCAAACAAACATTTATCTTTCTTCTCAAGTCTAATCTATTCAAATCTATAAATTTTGAAGTCGGTGCTGGACTTTGAATTGAATATATATCCGTCTCACTAATATACAGTATCGTCAGTCCTATCTGCTTTCCTTTTGCTGTTTGTGACTTCCTCTTTACATTTTGGCAGGTGATATTTCATTTCTAATAGTTGTTTTGTGGTGTTATATGCAGCCAGATACCATCACTGGCAATGTCATTTTTGTATTACAACAGAAGAGTCACTCAAAGTTCAGGCGCAAGTCTGATGATCTTTATGTGGAACACAATCTCAGTTTGACAGAAGCTCTCTGTGGCTTTCGGTTTGTCCTGACTCATCTTGATGGCAGGCAGCTTCAGATCAAATCTAGTCCTGGAGAAGTTATAAAGCCCGGTAAGGAGTGTTCTTAGTTTGTGCTTAATTACTTTGTGGCGTGAAATGTGATATTTATATATGGGAATCATTTCGTTCTCTCTTGCAGATCAATACAAGGCGATAAATGATGAAGGAATGCCCCATTATGGTAGGCCATTCATTAAGGGTCGGCTCTATATCCATTTTAATGTGGAATTTCCAGAATCTGGATTCCTTTCTCCCGAGAAATGTCGTGCTCTTGAGGCTATTCTGCCACCGAGACTAGGGAAACACTCATCTGATATAGAGTTGGGTAAGTGTGAGGAAACCACTATGCATAACGTCAACATGGAGGAAGAAATGAGACACAAGGAGCAGCGTCATCACAGGCAAGAGGCTTATGATACGGATGATGAAATTGACGCAAATCTGCATAGCTTGGGTTGTAACCAACAATAGAAGTTCCCAGATAGTGTGGTCTTTCAGTTGAGTCCCCAATTTTGTCTAATGCTCTGTTGGCTGTTTTGGTTAGTAATCAACTGATTTTCTTTTTGGTTCTGCTTTTCAGTTTGTTGTGTTGATCTCAATGCAGGTTTTTTTGGCCCTAAAGTTCATTGCTAGGCTTTCTGAACTCTTTATCATTGTACATTCCTATCATTCCTTAGCTATAGAAATGGGAAATTTTCAGAAATTGCGATAGTTTGAGGTCTAATTGTCAAACATAACGATAGTTTGAATGACACGAATATGTCCGTTAGTATAAAGGGTATATATGTTCTAGTTTTTGGACGACAAGGGCACTAATGTCCCAAAGTTACGACAGAGGATATCTACATACCATTTACGATAGTTAGGGGTATATTTGTCATTCTTCCCAAAAAATAATGAAATTTGTCGTTAAAGGAACAAACTTTGAAGCTTTGAGTATTGAAAAGAGAAAAAAGGTGAAAATAAAATAAAATGATTATCGGATTAAATGGATGGGTTTTACAAAAACGGTTATTTAAAATTGAGAGTGAATCATATGATTCTTAGTTTGACACGTATTAATCCATAAAAATTAAGAGTAAATTTGTATCAAAATATAAAAGAATAACGGGATATATTTGGACCGAAAGTATCATGAAAGGGGTTTGGACTAAAGTATAACTTGGAGTGTATTTAAATTAATTTTGATGGTATATATAGAGATATATTTAACCCATTTTTCAGTGTTCGGTATGTGCTAACTAAATTAAGATTCACGTATTGCAATTTCCATTTTGGGTCGATGTTTCCAAAAGAATTCTTTTTATCGTCAAAAGTCTGATTCCAAACTTTGATTAAGAATGAAAGAATCCCAATTATTTCATCACAATTCAAGTTGCCTTAATAATTAAGTTACTCCTAAAAAAATAAAAATAATAGAAACATAAATGTGAAAGACACTTCTAGGTTTTTGGTGGATAAATATGGCTTTCTTTTCCTTAGGTCAATACCAATACCATCCACTAAAGTCACCAAATTTATTAGAGCATTTATTAGTGTATGAGTTTGCACCCAAAAAGTATTAATTTCTAAATTTTATGGACCAATTCAAGATTTAAAATTAATTAGTTTAAACTTTTTTAAAAAAATATTTATTTATTTTATTTTTGATTTATGGATTTAAAATAATATTTATTTTAAAAATAGTAATTTTTCATATATTTATTTATTTTATGTTTTTATTAAAAATATTGAATTCGATTAAACATCCTAAACCTAAAGACAACACCTAGGGGCTAGGATCATCATTTTTGGTAAACATTATTACGGTCCATATATATAATCATCATAAAACTATGAAATAAGTGTGTTGAAAATAGTTGTTGGATCGGATTTATTTATAAGAACTATTTATTAGCCTGTTAATTCATTAGTTTTATCGTTCTTCTAGACCTAATTTAATACTCACTCCGTCCACTTTTATTTGTCATGTTGCGCTTTTCAAAAGTCAATTTGACGTATTTTCAAAGTTAAATTAGATTACATTAATTCGATTTTTTAACAAAAATTTAGATATTCAAAAACTATACGAAAAGTATTATACATTGCATTTTTTTACATATCAATATGATGAAAAAATATATCCTAAAATGTTAGTCAAAGTTTTTATAGTTTGACTCTAAAAATGGAAAGTATGATAATTAATAGTGGACGGAGGGAGTAGTAACGTATAAAATTATTATCATGGATAACGAAAAATATAGGATTATCTATCGTTACATGGACAACTTGGGTTAGTGTTCAGTAGAAAACTCTCTATTTATAAACGAAAATAGATATTATTTGCTTTGTGACTTGTGAGAATTCTCAACAATCAATAATATGAGTTATGACTCGTCATCATATTGTTGTGAAAAAATTATCCGTACTATGTAAGTGAATTATATTAAAGACTAGTACGTCACAACTTATATGTATTTAATTTTTTTAGTGGAATTAAAGTTTTATAATGAATCTTGTATTTTTGTAAGAATATCTATGTGATATTATATTATGAGATTTTATAAAAATTTATTTATTTGGTAAGATTGTATAAAGAAATGAGACATTTTTAATAGTTTTTACAAGTTATGAGATTTTTATATTTATGAGAAAACATATGACATAAAAAGTCCAAATTACATATCCAAACAAAACTTCACTTCCATTTCATTATTTCATCTTATGATTTCATATCATGATTTTAAATGATGATTTTATATCACACGATTAAACGGACCCTAAATATATAAAGTTATGTACAGTTCAATTGGTTTGGTGTCAAAATTTCATAGGTTATGTAAAATATTGGCTTAAGTCATCTGCGGCCCCTTAAAGTTGTCTGCATAATTCACTTAGACACTTCAACTAGGAGTTGTACCTATTGAACACTTTTACCGTTCAAAACATGTACCTATTGAATACATTTTGGTGACATGGCATCATGAGTGTAATACACATCCAATAAAGCGAGTGAAGCCAATTTTCTTTTTTGCGGACGAATCAAAATTGGACATGTCACCATTAGAAAAATCATAATTTGAACCTATAAAAAAAAAAAAAAAAAAAAATCCCTGGTAGTCATCTTCCCCAATTGACTTCTCAATCTAATATTCTCATCAGACCACTTTCTTTGCCACCATCCCTCAACACAGCCCCTTTTCCATCTATTCTTGCATTCTTTATTTCTTTGTAGCATCATTCCGTCATTATCAATATCGTCGTTGTTTTCTTCATCGGAAAAGTATCAATTAAAGAAATAAAAATCAAATTGAGTAAAAAATAATTCCGACGAAACTCCATTATTTCGACAAGACTAATTAGAATTTAAAATTATTTTCTTTGAAATCGTTAAAGAATTCAAATTCTGAAGAGCACACAACATGAAGAAGAAGAAATATCAATAAATCTTGATTGTTGTTCGAAAAAGAGAATGAGATTGGGAAAAATAACAACTACAATATTGAATCAGAATAAAGGAGAGGAGGTAGGTGGCATGATTATTGAAGTGTACAAATGAAATATACGGATAACTTTAAGTTACGACAAATAACAAGCCTAAAATATTTAATGGATGCAACTGCATGGCTCATGTCAATTGTATATGCAAAACGTCGTTTTCCTTAAATAAATGTACAAAAACCCACGCATAAATACGTACACACGTGCACGTACAAAAATATGCACTTCAAAATAGATTTAAAATTTAAAATTTAATATTTTTTTATTTTTATATCTACCCTAAATTAATACTTCCTCTATTTCATATTAACTGAATATTTGAGGATTTTTTCAATGTTTAAAATAATTGAATTGTTCAAAGTTCAAGATGGATGTTCGAATTTTTTTTTCCATATTTGTTCTTTCATTTATTGGATTTTTATATTCTTTAGGAGATAAATTACACTACTTATAAAGTTATATTTATGATTCACATAGGGCGATAGTGGATATTATGGTTTAAATTATGTTCTTAAATGTTTGGCTTAAGTCATCTGTGGCCCCCTAAAGTTATCCGCATAATTCATTTAAACACCTCAATTAAGGCTAATACCTATTAGACACTCTAATATTAACAAATATGTACGTATTGAACACAAAATGATAATAAGTTTTTAAAATATTGTGTGTAATTCACGCACACTATCTTTAAAAAGTAACCAATTAAAATGCAACATGTGGCACATGGCCCAAATCTAATGAATATTCAATTTTTTAAATAAATAAAAACTCCAACCATTAATAATCCAAAAAATTAATTAATTAGCAAAAAGGAGAAAAAAGAAAACCCTCCATCCCCACACAAATCCACCCACCCACCTTTCTTCTTCTTCCCTTCACCGGCCATCCTGATTCCAACAACAAATCCCAATTTCTCCTGCGACAACAAAAAGAAGAAAAAAAAAATCTCCCCTACCCGCTCCTCCAAATCCACCCACCTAATCATTTGCCTTATCTTCTTCTTCTTCATCCTCGGTTACTTGTCATTTTCTATTCCTTTGAAAAGATTTTTTTTTTCTTGTAATAAACTATGGGCTATTGAAATCAAGTCTAATGCAAATAGTGAAATAAATTATGAAGCATGATAGATTAATGGAGTGATTGTTGAGATTTTTTGTGAAAAATAAATCGTCGTTGATAAATTATTTCAAAATCGATAATGAAGAGAAATCAAGAGGATTCAAATGAATTATATCAAATTTTCTGATATCATTTTAAATAAATGGTTGGTAATGTTTGTTGATCGAAGTGACCGGAAATAAAGATGGACAGAGGTTGCTTTTATAATTTAGATGTCCCCTTTTTTTTTCTTGTTGCAAATCCGATTAACAAATTCAATTTCATTTTATAAAGAGTGAAAAATAAAAACAATGAGAAAAAAACAAACAGAGTTTAAAAAGCATAAAATGAGGTGAAGAAGAAGACCATTGGTATAGCCTACAGGGGTGGGGTGGGGTTGCTTTCTTTTTGGGTTAAAAACATTATTTCAAAAAATAAATAAATTAATTATTTTAATTAATGCATGCTCATTAGGACAAAAAAAGTAAAGTTTATTCTAAAAAAAAATTATAAAAAAAAAATTGGGACATATTCACGCGCTACTAGGCAGTGAGATACACTTATTTTGCCACATCAACATTTTGTGCTTAATAGACACATGTTTTGAACAATTTGAGTGTTTAATAGGTACAAGCCTTAGTTGAGGTGTTTAAATGAATTATGCGGACAACTTTAAGGGGCCGCATATGACTTAAGCCTAAATGTTTTTTCTTAATATGTGTGCATTGCCTCACAAATTCAATTGATATGGAATAGAGGAAGTACTTTTTGGGCTGGATACATTTCTTAAGAAAACTATTCATTCCTAGAAAATACTCCCTCCGCTCACTATTACTTATCACGGGTTATTTTACGACAGTCAATTTGATTAATTTTTTAAATTAAATTAAATTAATTCAACATTTAATTTTTAAATTTAGATGATAGAACATTATACGTAAGATACCATAAGTTACAATCTTTCTCATATTAAAATGATGAAAAATACATCTTAAAATATTGGTCGATTAAGTCGATATAATTTGACTCTCGAAAAGTGATGTGACAAGTAAAACTGAACAAAGAGAGTGATATATATTTTTACTAACTTAGCCTTAATAAATACCTTTCGAATATGTAACTCTCTAATAGTTACATATTTTGATTATGTACGTAAAATTCACTTTATTAAAAAAAAAAAAAAAGAAGATAAGATTGAAAGAACATAATTAATGCCTCCCTTATTATTTAAAAGATCAATTATTTGAAATAAAATAAAAACATTACTTATTTTAAAAACAAATGAATAATAAATAGGTTCATAATCAAGAAGTACTCTTTTTTTTTTTATGTGAATAGAACATTGTATAAAAATTACATGTTTAAATTATGTACATGCATGAGAAGAACCTAATTTATAATGTCAACTACTTTGAAAATGAAAAAAGAATCTTTTGGTGGTGTCCACCCCTATTAAAGGACATAACACTAATTTAGAAGTTTGGAGCCCTTCGATTGAACATCAATAGAAAATCTAATTGAATTTTAAAACATGAATGATCGATAACATGTGAAAGGACCCCTACTCTCCTATACACATTCCTCTCACAAAATGCAAAACATCAGAGATACACAACACAGAGCATTTCACTCTCAATATATATTTCAATGACTAAACACCTCAAATCTCTCCTAAACAACTCTATTTTTAGATATGATTTCTCTTGATGATCTGTATATACTGAGACATATATCCATATTATATATACTAATTCTATTTAAATTTTTATCCCGATACTGAGATAGTCATGTATCTCGATACATGTGAATCACGCTAGATACATACTAAATACATGTATTTGTACGTATTCAATATGATTCGCACGTATTTGAGACACCAGATACATAAGAGAGTGGCAAGTGAGATGGAGGGAGGCGAACGAGATTTGTTATGTATTCCAGATAAAACAATTTATACATAATTTTGACCTCATGTATCTCGAGATACATGTATCTAGACATATATAAATGCGCCAAAATATAGTAAGATCCGTAATATTACAAACTAACGTATATTGAAATTTCGGTAAGGATATATCCCTTCATTCATTTTATCTTCTTGTTTTTATTTAACAGAATAATTAATTTTTGGTATGTTGTTAATTACTAGTACTTAATATATTTTAATAATTAAAATTCTGACAACTCATCTATATTATTTGGGTCATTTTCTTTGATGCTATTTTCATTGTACGGGATGTACTTTCATGAACTGGCACAAATTGATGTATCCACAAAACTCTACAAAAAAATCTAGTTATATATTTGTATATTAGTATTTGTGGCGTTCAAGCCACTGATATATGCTGTCATTTATTATGTCAAATCATTCAAATTAATTAAAAATTATTTGTTGATTTGTCCTCTTAAGCAGACCCAAATTTGAAAATTATTAGTTCTTGATTAATCTAATCAATTTTTAAGGAATTGATTTCTCACCTGATCACTAAATTAATGAATAATATTTATTAGTTATATTATTATAGTTCATGTCTTTTTCTATCATGGTTTATTATTGTTTGTTAATAATAATCTGTTTTAGTATGTTGTTTATGGCATTTCGATTACCACATGATTTTGTTGTTGTTTTGGCTACTTTTGCACTATTTTCTGTTTCGATTTTTTCTTCATTGTCTTCTTCTTTATACCGAAATCGTGGTACTTGAATCGATGATTTTTCATAAACAACCTCACTAATAAAGTAGCGGTAAGGTCTTCTTACATTCTACCCTCCCCATACTCATTTGTGGAGTTTCACTAGGTATGTTGTTGTCTTACAAAGTTACATTTCTTTGTTGAAGGAAATTAGAATCGAGAGGTAACTATGTAAGTTACTAATTATTAGGTGAACGATCATTTGAAAAATCATTTTTTTTAAGTAATTAGGTTCTAAAGTAATTATTTGTATATTTATTATTACAAAAGAGACAATCTATATAAATTAGCCCGAAGGTTTTCTAGCTAAGGTCAAATCAATAATTTTCTTCTCAAAGTAATAGAAAGAATCTTTTTTCTAATTAGACTTCTATCAATGAAATGAAAGTGGAATCGAAGTGAAGAAATTAGTTTATGTCACAACAATCCATCTTGTTTTATACAATGGAGTTGCCTAGTAAACTTAGAAGCTTTGACCAAAATTGTTCATATACATACTCAAGACACAAATCAAAGTTGTATAAAGAATTACTTTGATCTGAATCACATTAAATTTTGTGAACTTTCTTTTACGTTTTCGCTAACATCTTATCTCATTTTTTATTTGTAACGACTTGTTTCCGTTGTTATAGAAAAGTCGATGGGGAAAGAATTTGGGCCAGAAAACTTTTGAGTAGTGATTTGGGAATTCCTAGCCTAGTCCAGATTTGGACGAAATCGGAGTTAGGTGAGGTATAGGGAAATATGGTAATGAATGAGAGAGTTAATTATGAATTTGATCACATGAGTGGATAGCCAAGACGTTAGGGAGCCTGTACGACTTTACGGAATCGAATTTAGGCGAGTAGAACTCCCGAAACTAATCTTAGCGAGAATGAGTAGTTTTTGAATGTCAAGGGTGGAAGATGTGTTGTGAAATGGGAGTTTGGAACTCAAATTACGACTTTCTATCTCCGTGCAAGCCGCCGGAGCGGGATTAATCCCACCAGGGCGGGCTGTGGCGGGTTGGGTCCCGCTGTGGCGGGCCAGTAGCGAATTAAGTCTGGAAAAAACCCCAAAATCGTTATTTTCTGCAAAACCTCATTCTTGAGAGCTAAGAGACGATCCAAAGCAATTCTTGACAGTTTTCCGCATTTTGTAGCTCTAACGGTAAGACTTTTATTCCCCTAATTCGTAATTTGATCTGTAGAACTTAGAATCTTGGGTGATTATCATTGGGGGAGGATTTTGGCCCGGAATTAATGGTGGGAAAAGCCCTAATTGAACACTAGGATCTTGGGTATGACCATGGATAGATAGATTGATTATTATCTGGGTAAATTAGGCCTTGTTTATTGATCCTTGCGTTAATTGATTTTTTTTAGATCAAGAACAAGCGGAAAGAATCCAGAAAGGGAAGACTCAAGTGTCTTAGGAGGACTCAAGCTTGGTTTCAAGGTAGGTGATGGTTTGATTTCTTGTGTGTGTGATATATGCCGGTTAATTGTTTCGTTGTATGCATGCATGTATGAGAATAAGGAATGTAAATCAAATATAATGCAAATGAGTATATGTATATGAACAATTACATGCCATGAACCTAATACTTGATTATATGATTATGAGTAATGTTCATTATAAGTGTGATTGTGATTGTGGTTGTGCTGATTGGATCAGGTGTCACGTTCCGACATATATATTGGATCAGGTGTCACATTTCGACACATACATTGGATCGGGTGTTACGTTCCGACACATATATTGGATCGGGTGTCACGTTTCGACACATACATTGGATCGGGTGTCACGTTCCGACACACTAACAGTTTGGGTGTGGGTTCTATGAGAGGACCATTGTGATTATTACATTCATGTCTATTGTCGTTGATATTGGGAACTGTATGTTGATCTTGAAATGATATCTGATCTATGTATTATGTATATGTGTGTTTACTATGTTGTGATTGTTTGCCTATGTTTCGCTTATCGGAATAACCGTGTGATCCTATCAATATATTGTGGTTTGTGTACTGAAACTGCACTTGCTCGTTCTTTGTTGAGTACAGAGCATCCTCAGGCTGCTATTGATAGACCTCAGCTAGGAGATCAGTGATCCAGACCGAATTTAAGAGTGAGCCAGTTCTTTCAGGCTGTCATGGGTCCTCTGTTGTTTAGTCCATTCTTTTCAGACTCAAACTTTCTAATTAGCTTTACTCACATGTTTAGTTTTGGGTTTGTACCCATTCTCTTAGACTTGTTGGTTAGTAGTTTTGGTACAATGACTTTTAGTTCTAGGGGTTAACTTCCGCAATAGTTGTTAGTTGTTTGTTGAACTTCCGGAGTTTATGGGAACTCTGTATTTCCTTAGTCATTTAAACTTGTTTTTGTATCTTTAAATGCTTAGTTTTCGTTAAAATTGCTTAGTCAAGTTGTAGTAATGGTTCTCCCACCGGAGGGTGAGTGTGGATGTCAATCACAATGGTCTGGATCGTGACATTATTGGAACATAGAATCAACGGAAACAAAAAAAAAAAGTTTACATACAAAAAAAAGTTCGATACTCAATTAATATTTCATCATCAAAGAGCAATAAAATCAAGACTTAATCTGATACTTGGACAAAAGGTCCCACTTTAACAAGCTGCAAACAAACACAACTTTCAAGTATAACTTCATTCAAGTTTTAAAAAATCATATACTAAAATATCATTTATATTTTTATAAAGTTGATAAAATTATTCAACTATTACTATTTATTTCAAAAATAGAAAAATAACAAAAGTCTCATTATCTCCTAGTTAACATGCCATGTCATACAAAAATGGGGAACCTCAAGGAGGTTCATAGATCAAAATACTTAGATTTATATAAAAATAATATATACATTTTCTTATAATTTATCTATATATTAATTATGTGAAATTAGAAATTGTCAATCTTAATATGTTGAATTTTATATACATTACACCAAACATGAAGCAAAATTGCAAATTATGTGGGAATCACCTCCTAACCAATAATCAAATGACACCCAAGTGATTATCATAAATAACTTACAAGTTACATAGGCATTGACTTTGTCATAATTAATTTTAATAGTAGGTATTAATTGCATATTATCTAAGATGATATGCACCAATAACTACACTAGGCATATCCTTTGATACACGTGTCTTATTCAAATGAGAAGTATTTTTTTTTATTCATCAACAACTTGATTAGCTTCTCGATAGCAATAGAATAGCCTAGTTAAACAACTTTATTTTCTTGTAATTAAGATCATGACTCTTAGATGAAATTGAGATTGAGATAATTCATTAATTTGGAGTTATTACTAGAGTTAGAATTAACTCTTCCGAAGTTCTAAATAATTTACTGATCAAAGACTGTAAGAGCGGACTGCTCTACATTCAGCCACACCATAGTGACCCCGAAGCGATCTTCTTCTAATTGCGGAAAGGCGCCAAAGTCTTTTCGAGACGTGCGCAAAATGATAACCTAAGTGATTATTCTGAAGTATACACACATCTTCTTCCATCAAAGAAACTTATAAAGCTAAACAAGATATTTAAGTGTATTTTGCTATTTAATTATTCAAATTACTACTCTCTCCGTCCATACTAACTCATTCAAGGTGTCTGAAATCACTAGGCTACAATAATCTATTATGTCAAGGGTTTTCAAAATATATTATTTAAACATTTCGTGTATCATTTTACTTGTATATACGGTATTTTTTTTCATATTAGCTGATCATCTTACTAACATAGTTGTTCCATATTAGTTGTCCACCTTTACTAAATCAAGAAAACATTAATTAATTTTTTCCTATATTATCCTTGCAATTAATTCTTTTTTAAAGTGTTCACATTTGTTTGTAAAATTTCCAAAAAAAAATTTTAAGAGGTGAATAAGTAAAATTATTTTTTTATTTAATGATTTCTTAATATGCGTATAAAAAAAATTATCAACTAATATGAGACGGAGACAATAATTGCTTGAGAAAGTTGTGTACTAATCGAAAATAAACAAAATTATAGGTGAAAAGTTGCATTCTTACTTTAATAATCTACGTCACTTCATTGGCTTTGGCAGCTAGATAAGGTTCTAATTAATTATTGCTAAATGAATTTAAGTTTGATTAGGATTAATAACATTTTCAATTCCTTAATTATTGATAAATTTTAATTTTAGTCCTTATGATATTTTGTTAAGAAATTTAGTCTTTAATTACTTGAAATGTGCATTTTTTTTTTTAAAAAAATAATCTCTTAGTATGTGAATAGTCACAAATTTCCTATAAGATCAACTATTTCGCTCTTTAATTATCGATGTATTACTTTAAACTCTTAATGTATATTTGAGATTGAGGGTTATATATACTTCTAAAAATAGTCTAAATATAACATATTTCTTACATAAAAAATATACATTTTAATTAGTAAAAGAATATATTAAACGTGATAAGTCATAAATCATAAGAATCAAAATCAAATATACTCAAAATCTGAGGGACCAAAAATGTTATTTTCTCTGTCCCAATTTATATGATACTTTTTCATTTTTTGAGAGTCAAACAATTTAAGTTTGACTGGGAATTCGCGCATAGAGTCTTCAATTTTTTTTTGAAATGAAATTTATATATTTATAAACTACGTAAAAAGTACTATAAGTTAATTGATAATTCAAAATGTTTAAAAGATCTATGAAAAATTTACAGTAAAAAATAAACTTGTTTAATCTCAAAATCTGAAAAATATCACATAAAATAGAAATGAGGGAGTATTATTTAAATCACTTGCTTGGTATGTGGTGGAAAAAAGGTTCAATGTAGTATATGTACAACAACTAACTTTTAGATGATTTAACATATAATTTAACATGATATGACAAAATAAATCTTTTCACATATTTGTGAAAATTAATCGGAAAATTACATAACTATAAGCAAACATAACTCGTATAACTATTCAACCACACGATAATTTAAAAAATTACACAAACATGCATACAATACTTTCACAAACTCTTGCTCGTCTTTCTCCTTATTTTTTTTCTCTCTCACTTTCACCCCATTTTTTAGAGCGTCTGCTGCTATTATTGGTCAAGATGGTAACATTTTGGACAAAATCTACTAATTTTCGTCAAATTTTGTTCGTTATCCAGTTCTAATTTTGGTTTAATTTTATTTGGGCATAGTATATAATTATGTTATTTAATTTGACCTCAATAACATTTATGCCCTCCAACTTTTAGATGTGCATAAACTAAGAGACATTTAAACTTGTACAAAGTTGAACAAATAATCACATGTGTCCTACGTGATATAATGCACGCCGGACGCCAAGTAGAATGTAAATTTTCACGTAGATTATCATAACTCATTTGTCTAGTTGTTCAACTTTATACAAGTTGAAGTGTCTTCTTGTGCATATTCAAAGTCGGAAGGCGTAAATATCAAATGAGGCCAAGTTAAATGATATATTTATGTATTTTATTTTCTACTTGGATTAACTACTTTTTTCTTTTGTCATAATCCATGTATAGATACAAGAATATATGTATCTATACATAAATACATGTATTTATGCATAGATACATAAATCTCCTTCCTCTCCTCCTTTTTCTCCTCCCTCTTCTCATGCTGCTTTTTCTTCTAATGTACATATACACTTTATTAGAGCATATTTGATACTGATTTATACATATATTTTTGCACTGATATATCGGTGACTCTTCGTAAACGTCATAACCGATGACCTATAACATTTATTATATTATAGAAACTATATGGTAATTGAAAGACTACAAAACAAAGTATGAACGTCCAGTAAGTTGCAAAGGGATACATTAGTTCACTCTCATAATCAATCTATATTTGCATAAATATATTGGATGCATCAATGCATATTTGATATCGGACATACTAGCTGAAACTAATATCGTATACACTAGATAAAATTGATATTGGATACATCAATGTATATTTGATACTTGAAACACAAATACATAAAATTGTAAAGCACAGATAAAAAAAGGAAAGGAACGAGAAGAGAGTGATGGGCGAGCGAGAGAGGTAATTTTAAGTGAGATACATTGGTCAAGTACATCGAATACAGTGTAACTGAAGACAAATTTGAATAAGATACATAATTATTGAAATTATCTATGCATCGAATAATTAGCACATGTACTAACGTATTATAGAAAATCTCTTAAAAAATAATCAGGTCAATACGTGAAAAAGCATATCAAACACATAATGAAGTAAATTTACTATATCTAACCATTTAAATTCTTAGACAAATGTGTTTTAGACGAATGTGTTGTACTGTATGCTCATTGTTGGCCCTTTTTGCTTGCATAAATACTAATTAGCAAAGATGAGCTATATTTGCAAATACTTATCAGTATCAGATATTTTCAATAAATTACATAAATTTAATATTATGAAGTAAATATATAGTTAATTAATTATAATTCAATATACATTAAAAGTTTATGTGTACATGAAAATTGTTATTTTTTTAAAAAATTTACAATAAATATCGAGTGCAAATAAATTTTTATTTTCCGTATATTTTACCTATTCAAATGGTTGATAAAAGAAGTCAATAATGTGACATGATATCAAAACAAACTCATTTTCTTTATAGCTAAAAAGGTGAAAGTGACTATTGGAGGTCCCCCTATCTTAATACTAGAATATTGTAAAAGCAAGAGTGGCACTTTTGGGTTGAGCACCGAACAGAAATATTGTACTATGGGTTTGGGATGATTTATGCAAATATGCCTTCTTTTTAAGGTATTATTTCATTTATTTTTTTAAAATTAAATAAATTGTGATTTGAAAACTACCCCACAATTTGTTGTTGGATTCGAATTTAATATTTGCTATATATTGTAGAAAGTGATCTAACATTTATAATAATTTATAAACTTTAAATCGCAGTCTAGCATTTTTTCATTATTTTTTTAAATTTTAATCAAAAGATAGAAAGTGATCTAACATTTACAATAATTTATAAACTTTAAATAGTAGGTTAGCATTTCTCCATCATTTTTTTAATTTTAATCAAAAGAAATTTTAAACGTGATTTAAAAAGCCTTTTGATATCATCATTCATGGATATAAGAATACAAGCCTTAATAAAAAATTTGTATTATGAGGATTTCTCAATCATCGTGAATTAGCTAATTAAGTTATGTTGATTGTCTGTCTACTGCATTCCTCATTTTTTATTCATGTTTGAGACCGACAATATAAACTTGCATAAGTAAAATTGATCATAAAGACTTTTTGATCATATATTATGGGAGCCCAAAAAGTTAGGTTTTGATTTTAAATGAGATATGGGCATGAAAACTACAATATATATATATATATTTTATATATAAGAAAGATGAGTTTCATAGATGTTAAGTACCTTTTCTTGGTGTGTAGGGACATGAATTGAATCTCCTATTATTAAGGTGAACAAGACAAACATGTCCAACATAATAGATGCATGCCCTTCACTTCAGTTCCTCTGACCCCTCCTCTCAACCAACAAGGGCCAAGGCAACAACTATTCCAAGCCTCACAAGTTCACATGTACACAAAATTTGGGTTTTAGTCATTATTTTTTCTATTTTAATTTACGTGATATCATTAGAGGTATGAACTCAGTCAATTAAACTTCATCAAACTTCTTAATTGATATCAACTAGGTGTATGGACCATTTAGACTTGGTTGATCTCAATTTGAATGTAAACTAAAATAAATAACGTTTATTCAAGCAAAGGAAATTAATAATTAATAGTACGAGAGTAGTTTTACTATTAAGATGTTTAATGTAACTATGTGAGTAATAAATATTAAGTGCTCTAGTTATAGAACAAAATGTCATTTGCATTTACTTTGACTTTCTAAGAAGCTTAGTTTTTAAAGGTGAAAACATCCTATTTTTTTTATAGTATAATTGTACGAGATTTTAAAGATTGTTTGCATAATAATTTAGAACATGAAGCCGTTAATATGTGTTGGTTCTTTAATAATTTATCAATTTCTTTTGAATTGTTAAGTTTTTTTTTTTTATCTTTATTGTTTAGAAACTCGTCTTTATTAAGAAGTGGTTTATTTTTTTAATATGATATACTCTAATACAATTCTAATTATATTCTAATATAAATATCAACATCAACTTAGGAAAAAAGCCTCCAAAGGTAAGGGACATGACAGAGAAACCTTATTTAATATTGAAATTTGTTAGTTTTGCTCCTTTCATAAAGAGACCTTATTTAATTTTGGAGAAATATTTTATATTATTTAAATATTTTTTTAGAACAACATCTAGTACGACTCATATATTATTTATAGAGTAAATTTCAGGTTTAGCAAACATAAAAATTATATTTGTATGATGTTTGCTGCGAATTACAAATAAAAGAAACTATGGCTATAGCATTTAATTTGAACTAATAGATTGTTATTTCATACAATTTTTCCGCATTTATAGTAAATAATACATTTGTGATTATATTTTCTTTTTAATTTCTCCAATAATCTAAGGAACTGTGACATCAATATTGCTCCAAACTACTTTTGATACTGTCAATAACGATGGTTTCCCACTTTCTCATGTATCAACTATCAACTATATATCCTATTATAAAAATAGCTTAAACCATAAGTAGTTAAAACTTTATCATTGAATAGTAACTCGTATCTTGGAAAATCAACAGAAAAGAGATATTCAAAGCTAAGATAGATTTTAAAAAGCAACAAAAACAATTAAAATGTATGATAACAAGTCTCAATATTACAAGGCCCTTATAATCCTAGTTTCCAAGAAAAAAAAAAAGAGGGTTTCATCATGTAATTTGAATCTCACTTTAAATTTGTTTTACATGATTAATATATTAACGCGAGGCTCTAAATAAGTAGATTTTAAAAATATAAGTTTCATGTTCAAATTTCAAACAAACAATTCTTAAAAATTAAATTGGAGATAGTATTTCAAAAAAAAAAAAATCAAAATAATATATATCGATGGTGATCCCTAAACAAGTTGATTATGCAAATCTAAGTTTTGGATGCATATTCAATGTAATAGTATATTCATATCAATAAAAACACAATAATGACTTTGATATGAAAATGTAAGAATTATCAAAGAACAAGAATAATAAAATGTGTAACTTAATATATGCAACAGAGGAATCGTTGAATTTACTATCAAATAAATCGCTCCAAGTCAGACTATCTAGAAAACAAAATATTCTTCATCACCAACTAAATGTCCTAATTATGTAGTATACCACAACCAATAATCCAAGACAAAGAAATACTTATTTGTTTCGTTTATAGTATACCTCAATTTGAATTTCCTTTGTAAAATTGAGTAAAGTGAAGAGATTTATAGCAAAACACTTTATAATGCTTTATAGACATGTACTATTTGAGGCAAATAAAAGATATAAAAACTCTCGCTTATAGATATGATTTGAAAAAATAATATTTAAATTCTTTTTAGTTATGCTTTATAGCCTAATGCTTATTCTTGATCGATTTAGTTGTTATCTATAAATCTTATTTTGATCGAAAATCTAAAAGAAAAAAAAAAGAACAAAGAGTGTGAAATTAAGGAAATTAACGATTTTTTAATCCTACTTTTTAAACTAAACTAGATTGGACCTCTTAGCATGTGATGCATATGTATTCCATCAATTATTTAAAATATGTGGTGTTTTAGTTTTATTTTATTTTAAAATAAATGATATTTTAGATTTTATTCTTTTAAAATTATCTTTGTTTATATAATCAAGAACTATTAATTAGTTTTTCTTTTATTAGGGTAAATTAATAAAAAAACTTTTTATTTTTCAGAAATGAATAACTTCTTAAGAGTTATATCCCAGTTAAAAAAATTACTTATTTTAAAATTGAGGAAATTATTTATTTAGTTTTAATTTCTTAAAAACTTAACAAATATATTTATTCGAAAAACTCGAATTGATTTCGACAAATGTAGAAACACAAGGACAAAAGCTTCTTGTCCATTTCTCATTATTACAAAGCGCACATTTAATTTTTTTTTTTTAAAAAGAATGACAGTACTAATTAATTAGTGCTTCATTTTTTTGTAAATACTCAATCAATTCATTTTTACTTATTATATTTAAATTTAATATATTTATTAAGAAAATAATAATTGATAAGATTATCTTATTAGAATATTTCTATTAATTGATATTAAGTATTTATCTTAAAAAATAAAACTAAGAGTAAAGCGTACGGAAAAATAATTGTATTTTTCTAACTTGTACAAATTGACAAATAAAAATGAAAATCTATTTATATATTTTTTTAAATGGTGAAGTAAAAATGAATCGTGGGAGTATCTTTTATTGGTCAACTTACTGGAGTATGATTTTTTGCTGTTTTTTTAAACTATAGAGAAAATGATTTCTTATATTTGAGGATAGTTTTAAAATGATCTTTTAATTTTGTATTTAATAGTTCTGATTTTTTTAATTTGATAAAAAATAATATTTTAAATCTTTGTCAAATATTTAAATGTGGTTGCTAGATTTAACGTTAATAATAGGAAAAAAGATTTAACCATAAACATTATGAAAGACTTTCAAATCGTAAAATATGTAATACAATATGACATTAAAAGCTAAAAATATATTTTAAAGAAAAACAAAAATTATATCTCAAAGAATTGCACCAAAAAACTTTTTGCTTTCTATAAATGAATAATTTCTTAAGAGTTATTTCCCGACCTAAAAAAACCATTTATTCTAAAATTAAGAAAATTATATTTCTAAGTTTTAATTTCTTACTCCCTCCGTCCACTTTTATTTATCCATGTCGCGTTTTTCGAAAGTCAATTTAACTAATTTTCAAAGTTAAATCAGATTACATTAATTTGATATTTTAAACAAAAAAATTAGATATTCAAAAACTATACGGAAAGTACTACATATTGCAATTTTTTTCATATCAATATGATGAAAAATACATCGTAAAATATTAGTCAAAGCTTTTATAATTTGACTCTAAAAAAGAAATTATAACAATTAAAAATGAACGGAGGTAATAAAACTTGACAATATATTTATTCGAAAAACTCGAATTGATTTCGACAAATGTAGAAACACAAGGACAAAAGCTTCTTGTCCATTCCCCATTATTACAAAAGCGCACATTTTAAAAATTAATGAATTGAATAACAGTATATAATTAATTGAAGGACAGTACAAATAAATTATCCTAGAGTATGATTTATTTTTTAACTTCTTTTAACTATAGAGAAAATGGTTTCTTATATTTTATGATAAATTTGAAATAATCTTTTAATTTTTACTGAGTAGTTCTGGTTTTTTAATATGATAAAAAAATAATATTTTTAATGTCGGTCAGATATTTAAACATGTTTGCTAGATTTGACATTAATAATGGGAATATTTTTTTTTAACCATAAACATTATGAAAGGCTATCCAATAAAAAAAATATGCAACTCAATAAAAGATTAAATGCTAAAAATATAGCGTTCATCTCAAAAAATTGCACCAAAATTTAGAAATAAGTCAAAAATATCAAACACTACAAAAATTGTATATCTAAATGTGAGTTCCTACTTAAAAAAAATATTCTTCATAGTTTTCGTCAAATTCCATAGATAAAGATTTATAGGTCTTCTACCATGCATGACCTATTTTTAACTAAGTCTGCATTAAGTCCAATTCAAAAAATTGTTTTTTTTTTTAAGATAACTTCACTACTCTGTGATTTTAGGTCTACCTCATTCACTTTTCAAAGGCTTCATTCATAGTTTCACACATACGGATCAAAACATATGCAAAATCGATATAAGATATGGCCAAACTATTTTTAATGACCTTTTATTTTATCCTCAATGTGTGTTGCTTACATCTTTTGGTAGATATGATAACCTTTCATTTTATCTAATCTTATATGATTATATATTCATTTTAGTATTC
This sequence comes from Solanum raphanifolium, assembly GCA_036250405.1. NCBI lineage: Eukaryota > Viridiplantae > Streptophyta > Magnoliopsida > Solanales > Solanaceae > Solanum > Solanum raphanifolium. Next base: position 21,250 of record JAJOOE010001548.1, read on the forward strand.
ACATTTCGCTACTATATAAAATTTTCGATCTTATATTTGTTTTCTAGAATTACCTCTCACTTTAATAAACATCCTACTCTCATGTAGCATTTCGATATCGCTTCTCCATTTCAATAATAATAATAAATCTAGATATTTTTTAAAAAAAAAAAATTGACACCACAATCTCATCTAGTCAAAGTAATATCAACAAAGCTTGGGAAATTTTTTTATTTTATCTTTTTCAAAGGATTTTGTTACTTGAATTAGGGCAAGTTGTGAAGAAATGCAGGAATTTGCACAACTTGAAGAAGACATATCAACAAAGCCGAGCATTTTATTTTAGTTTTCCTTGAAAGGTGGGGAAGGCAAGGAGAATGACCTTATGATAATCAAATAATTTTGCATCCATAATATATACAAGAGAGTAGTTTAATTAACTAAAATATCACTCCATTTTCAAGTATGTCATTGCTAACTACAACAAATTAGTCAACACAAAAAATTTCTGGCTTGGTAGTCAATAAGGTGGTTGAGAATCCTAAGATTTCATGTTCAAAATTTATTGGAGACAGAAGATATTATATGATTGTTTGCATATGTCCTATCCTCAGTGGACAATGTTACTTGGTACATGTTACTGATGGGAGATGATAGGTATCACCTGGCCCGGACAACCACCAACATTAAAAGATAAATTTCTTTAGAAAAGAAACAAAAAAAAACAAAATTTAACTATATAGAGAAAAATGTTACTCCTCATTCTCAAACTAATTTGTTATGATTTTTCTTTTATATACCCTTTGAAAAATACTTTATCCGTTCATTTTTATTTGTTCAATATTTTAAAGGGTAAAAAACTTAAGTATCTTAATTACTACTCTATAACAATACTTTTTTTTTCAATCATATAACAATAGTTTTTTTTACAAAACTAGAATTTATATTTTTTTTTTAAAAAGAAACGTACAAAATAGTCAGCCATGCTTATCACATATCCCTTAATTTTCTCCAATTATTTTACCTTCCCTGATTTACTCAGTTTTGTTATGTATTCTCTCCCATGAAGAGAGGTTTTTAACAAAAATAAATTTCCCTGTCAACTCTGATCGACTATTCAAAATGGATACCAACAATTTTTCAATTCTAATACAACGAGCGATGAGACTCATCAAGTATTTGAATAAAAAAAGATTGATTTGGTATTTTTTTACGTGGTTAATATATTTGATTTTTAGTCACCATCTGTGTTTAATTTTTTTGATAATTAATCGTTGGTTTATAAAGTACGTTGTTGTGGTGTATATAAAATTTATATGATTTCGTTAATAGTCTGGTGCATCGATTGGATGGATTTTGTTGTTGAATAAACATTAAATATTAGTAGTCGCTTTTGGTATAATATTAGGTTTTTGGTATATTATTAAGTTTAGTTGATAATGAACATCATTTTTTTTTCTGCAAGTGATATTTTTTGGTGGTGTAGAAAAGCAGCTTTGGCTGTTAAACCGTTTCATTGAATATTTTTTGGTATAACATTATGTTTGATTGATTACTGCACCAGCGTAAGTTGTTGTCCGTATATAAACACCTAATTCGATTTGTTTTTATTATATGTGATCTGATTTAATTGGTATGTTGCATGCCTCAATTAACAACATACATCAATAATTTTTCTTGATGTGTGATATTTTGTTATTGGTATTTTTTAAGACCTTATACAAAGATCAACTTCAAATTAATATTCTGGTACATGTGTTGGTGTATTTGTTTGTCTGATTGGTGTGAAAACGAATTTTATACATTAATTCTCAAATTCTTATAGTATGTGATTTGGTGTAATTATTAACTTTTAGACCATGTGTAAACACCAACTTCAAAATTGGCTATCAAATATTTTTGGTAAAATATTTGATACATTTATTGGTGTATTAATTTTCCTGATTTGGCATATATAACATGTTTAAAGAATTATTGAGTTGCCTACTTTGGTGTAGTTGATAGGGTAAATTATGCTTTGGTATGTGATTTGATAAGTGATTTGGTTAGTGCTAGTTACCATTCATAGTAAGAGATTTTGTAAGTGATTTGATGAAAATGTGTAGTTTTATAGATTTATGGTAGGTGATTTGGTACATTTAGGTGTAATTGATAGTGTGCATAAACAATAAAGCTTTTAATCACAGCACCATTTCGTATATAACGTTTTTGGTGGTATAAAAAAAATATGATTGTGTATTTCAAATTTGATTGTTATAATTGTTATTTAGTAGGTTCTTTAAAAAAAATTTCAAATGTATTGCAGGAAGGTATGTGGATTTCAAGATTGAAGGAGTGATATGTGTACAAATACCAATTGATTTTTTTTAAGAGATCTAAAGTAAATTGTAGAAAATGTGTTATAGCCTATTGAGGACCACAGCAAGAGAACTTGTACCGAATATTTATATGAGGATTAACATTGTTGAGTTAAGAATCTAATTGAATGATATTAGCAGATTTGAATTTTATTCGTTGTTTATTAAACATTCTTTTCAGAATCATATTTAATCATATGATGTAATTAGTTCTATTATTTATGTTGGTTTCCCTTGTGGTATGAAATGCATTTGAAAAAATAAAATGACACGGAATATCAATTAAATTGGTATATTATATAGGGTATAATTCAATAATTGTTGGTATATTATATGGTACAATTTTGATATTAGAAATTTTTGATGTTATTCATAAATGGTGTCATATAGTTCTAATATAATTTCAAGTTCTCAAGTTTGTACTAGTGTTAATTTTAAAAGATAATATTATCAAAATAATATTTTTCGTTTTGTTATAAATTGACAATTTGAGAAAAAAATAATGACAAAAAATATCAAAAAGTTCAATTTATTAAATAGTGCAGATGTAGCTATAATATTGTATTTCACATAATACAATATTGATATAATTTTGATATTTTAGATGATACAATGCTAATATAATTTTGATATTTTAGATGATTATATATTGGTATAACTTGGTGTTTTAGATGATACAATATTGATAAATTATATGGTTCGTATATTTCTTTTACACAATTTTGATATATTATATGGTATATATTGAGGTATAATATAATATTAACATATTATATACGACTTAACATCAAAGTTGTATGGAAATCTATATAATATGCAAGTTTTTAATTACTTTATGAAACTTTCTAGATTTAAATGGTTATTTAAGTTATGCCATACAAAATAAATATTTTTTTCAAAAAAGATAAGGTAGATAAATTTCAGAAAAAAAATTGTCACAATACAAGAAAAAGATATTCGTATAAAAATAATTTTAAAGAGGTGAGAGAAGACTACAATTAATAAAGAGTTTAATTATGGTTGGAAAGTCAAAAAGTAAACAATAATTATCAATTCCATAAATTTAGCACATAACCCCCCCAAAATAGGAAATAAATGGATACTAAAATAAACAAAAAAAAAAAATCAAAATTCAATAAATGGGTAAAAAACAATATAAAACAGTATAATTATGGTTGAAAAGCCAAAAAGTAAACAATAATTATCACTACCATAAATTTAGCACATAATCCCCAAATATAGGAAATTAATAGTATACTAAAATATACAAAAAAAAAAAAAAGGAAATTCAAGATATGAAAAAAAATAATATAAAAAGTAAAATTATGATTGGAAAATCAAAAGGTAAACAATAATTATCAATCCCATAAATTTAGCACATAATCCTCCAAAAAAGGAAATAAATCGAATATTAAAATATATATTTTTTAAAATCGAAATTAAATATTCTGTCATATTTATAATTTAAAACTTAGTTTTGTAAATAAAAAAGAGTATGTACATATATTGTTAATTAAGATCTTAAATAGTATATTGTTGTAATTTTCACTATTTTGAAAATAGATTTTTACTTTTACTTGTCACTTTTAACATATTAGAAAAGGACAATTATTGTTTCCAATGTTTAATTCTTAACATTAATTACTTATTTTCCAAATAATTTTCGAAAGCCTAATATTAAATATCGATCAATAAATATAGGTATTATAGTAAAATATACATATCAATCGTTGGTCCAAAGTAAACAAATAAAAATGAACAAAATAAATATTAATAAGGATATATAGTTTTTAAAATTACTTACTCTTCGTTAGTATCTGAAAAACCATAATATCACTCCATAAATAAGATGTTTATTTGAGACAGGATAGTGATTAGTGAGGAATTCAACTTGATCAATTAATTCTTAAAATGTGCAAAGCATTTCTTACTTTAATTTTTTTTTTCAATTTTCAATTTCGTCCTTATTAAATGGTCGACACAAAAGTAAATGGAAAATGAATGGACTAAGTCATTTGTAACCCTACTAGGGTCTTATGTCAAACTTTCATGTGCAATACATGGTTTTTGATTATGACATAATTGCTCTACCCTATACATGGCCAAAATACATCTTATAAACAAATGATATTAGTTTTACTTTTTGGTTTTCATCTGGTGTTTGAAGCTTGACTTGGAACCCCGATTAAATCTAAATCGGGCATTGCAGGGTTCATTTGGGAGTTGCACTCCCAACAAGATTTTCTCCATACTTAGGGTCCGAACCCGAGATCTCTGATTAAGATTGAATCAGTTCCACCACTGCACTACAATTCATGTTGGTCAAATTATGTTATATTATATGTTCTTTATAACAGTCAAAAGATATTCAAACAAACAAAATCGTTATATAGAAGTTTGATTGTATTTATTTCACATTTTCCTTTTTTTTTTCCACCAAAGTAGACAAGACCAATAAAAAATTTAAAAAATAAATATGAATAGGAAAAAAGGGAAAAAAATAATGTATGGCAATTACCACATGGGTGGCAAAATAGATGAACTGTTGACACCCGTGCTTGAAAAAGGTCCCTTTCATCTTTATTTCCTTTATTTATTATTTAAATGAACACAACAATATTTATATATAGGAAGGACCACAAAGCAAAACAAACATATCAAAATTTCCATTTTAATATATTTTCCTTTCTACTTTCTTTACTTGCTACAACAATACTTCACAAGAAAGACAATAAGCTATAACCACTTTAGCTAAAAAAAAAAAAAAGTTATGGAAAATCAAGAAGAAATAATCAACCTCGAAAATCGTCATGATTTCATCTCTAATGGCTTGAATTCTCCTTCAAACACCGGGATATCATCATCATCATCATCATCATTTTCGAGAAAAAATGAAGAAGAGAAAAAGAAAAAGAAAAGAAATGATGACGACAATAAGCACCCAACCTATAGAGGGGTACGTAAGAGGAGTTGGGGCAAATGGGTGTCCGAAATTCGAGAACCAAAAAAGAAATCAAGAATATGGTTAGGTACTTATCCAACAGCCCAAATGGCAGCTCGAGCTCATGATGTTGCGGCTTTAGCCATCAAGGGACGTTCGGCTCACCTTAATTTTCCTCATTTGGTTGATCAATACCCGCGTCCGGCATCCACTTGTCATAAGGATATCCAAGCAGCAGCCGCAAAGGCTGCTGCCATCCCATTTCCCGAGGAAGATGAGGAAGAAGAAGATCGAGTCGAGTCAGATCAAGTTGAATTACGAAATTGTCATTCATCAACAAATTTATTCTTAAAAAATACCAAAGAATCCCTAAATTCTCCATCAAGAGAGGATGATGACACATTTTTCGACTTGCCTGATCTTTCCATTGATATGGTGGATCAAACTAATAGTTATTGGTGCACAATGTCCACGTGGCAGCAGCTGATTGGAGCTGACACTACAGTATACCGGCTCGATGAGCCATTCTTGTGGGAGTAGCCATGATGCATCGAGTGTTTATATCGATCAGAAATTTGATTCTAGTCCTTATAAATGTTATTAGTAATAATATGTATAAATATGTGTGTACGTAGGAGACGTACATCTTGAATTTATTGAATTGATGTAATTAGTGTGAAGTAAGTTTTTATATAGTTATTTTGTTTTGATTTTTTACGTGATGTCTGATATTAGGACACTTTTTTTTATAGTGAAAATAAAAATGTTATATGGGTTAAATAGATTTTTTTTTAAAAAGTTATCGAAAATTGTCCCCGTCTTTTTTTTGCCTCCGTTTATCTTTAAATAAGACGCAACACAAGATTTAGAATTTTATTACAATTCAAGTGTCTTGATTTAGTTTACAAAATAGTCAGCAATTATATATATTTCATACATTTAATTTATATATAATATACATACTTATTTATATAATACACATAAACAATATATAAAATTTGTATAATTTAAACATATTGATAAATAAATTAGGTTGAACTGCACATTCGTGAGTTTTCTATTTTGATCTATTTAGTTAAGGTTATGGGAAGTTAAAAAAAAATAAAAATTCAAAAAATAAAAATAAAAATAAAAATATAGCACTATTTAAAAAATTAACTCATGAGTTGTTTGAAGAAAAAGGAAAAAGTGCAGCAGGAAATATTTTTCGCTATGGGGAGAGGCTAAAAAATTAAAATTGATTTTTTTTTTTCAAAGAAAAATATCTTTATCAATAATTTAATTTGTATTTATACTAATTAGGCATTATTAATTTCAGAAGGAAAAATAACTTTTAGAATGATAGATCCTTCTCCTTCTCCAGTCTCCACCATAGTTTGTTTTTCATTTTCTCCCCAATTCTTTCTTTTCAAAAATAATTTGTTGTCTTTATTTTTGGAAAACTTACGTAAATTCAACTAGTTTAGCTAATCACTTAGATATATTCTTGTTTGCAGTATTATGTATCTTATCGAATTCTGGTGTGTTCAGATACATGTATTTCGACATACAAGGTCAAACTCAGTGGCGGATCTATGAAGGGATGTGGGGGTGCCACGCCACCCCCGAACTTCGACGGAAACTCTATATATACATAGGTATATATATATAATATTTATATAAATATAAAGCGTGCCACCCACAGAACAAAATTGGCTTGTGTTGCCACAGTAGAAGGGCAACTTTAGAAGGTTGAGGTTGCAGGTTCGAATCCCATTTGGCACCCACGGACTCTAAATCCTGGATCCGCCACTGGTCAAACTTAAGTGTAATTTGTTCTAAATACATTGTATTCAAGTGGATTTGCATGAATCTGGGATACATAACAGATCTCGTTCGCCTCTCTCCCATCTCACTTGCCACTCTCCTATGTAGTATATGATATCATAGATACATGTGAATCACACCAAATACATATAGATACATGTATCTAGTGTGTATCTAGTGTGATTCACATGTATATGGAATACATAACAAATCTCACTTGTCTCTCTCCCTATTTTAGTGTAATCTGATGGCAAAAATACATGTATCTAAGTGTATCTTCTTCAATATATGGTAGGAAACTCTTAATTAGTGGTAAGATAAATAATGTTTTAAAAGTATAGATAATAATAATATATATAATAATGAGGTATGTCTAATTATGTAATTTCTCCATATATTTTTTCCATCCTCTTTTAATTACATTTCTTTTGAGTCAACGATCTGTAAAAAATAAATTCTTTATTCCACAAAGGTTTGCAGTGATCAGGTTTGCATAATAGTCAATTATCTATTCCTTAAAATAATTTTTCAAAATATAAAACTAAACATAAATTAATATAAACATTATGGTGAATTATTACTCATAGCAATTATTATTTCTTGAAAAATATATAAAATTGGACAAATAAAAGTGAACTGAGAGTAAATATATTTTAATACATAAACAAAATATGATATTCCCTCCATCCATTTATGCTTGTCCAATATTGACTCTTTACACTATTTTAAGAAGCAAAAAATCAAATGATAATTTTATTACATTGCCTTTTGAATTTAATAGTTTAAAAAAATATTAAAAAACAACTACAGTTAGTAATAGGGGTAAATTAAAAACTAAATA